>APFE031387022.1:72064-106500 GCA_000404065.3 Pinus taeda
TATATTAGTAGTTAATGCAATTATTATTTACAAAATCTATATAGTACCATGATGACTTAGACTACATGTTCATGACTAGTGGTACATGAAAAAAATCTAAAGAAACTCTTTCAATATCATGATTATTATTAAATAGACACTTTATCCACAGTTAAAATATATATATTTTTAAAATAAAACACTATATAAACAAAGTTGTAGGGAAAAAATACATGAACACCACCATACAAAAGTTATAAAACGAGAAAATGATCACATAAAAAATTCATGGAGGGAAGGCTCTTTACTCAGTCGAGGACGTTAGGTTTGTCCCTTTCTATTCCTTAGATCCACAAAATCTAGGGCTTGAAGCAAGGTGTCCTCTTTAGGTGTTTCTCTCTATCTCCTGTTGGGGTATTGGGTGGTGAGGAATGTCTTGTTGAAGCCATAAGTTTCCAAGGGTTTCAACCAACCCCATGGTGCTTGGGGTTCTTCGTACAATATGTGATTTATTTGCAATATTTTGAACCTTGGGATCTAGAGTTTGGACTTCAATTTTTTGTGATAAACACCTATGTTTCTTAGGGCCAGGGTTTTCGGGAGGGTTTCCTTTTCCCCGAGGTTAACACATCCTTTACTCTTTCCCATATCTCACTACATTTTCCTTCAATGAGCTACTTCTTAAGGGATCTGGTGTCTTAAGCCGATGAAGGGAGGTCATTCAATGATGGTCTTGAAGTGTAACCTATTGGCATGTATGACATTTTTGCGCTAGAAGGTGTTTACTCCAAAAAGGAAAAGTGCATAGTCCACAACAAAAGGTAGAAATATTTTTTACTAAATACATCGAAGACTTGAAGATGTCTTTGTCCCTCAGAGTGGGTGTGGTTATACAACAGGCAAGGGTCTTAAGCCAAATGTCACTGGCTGGTAGGATTCAAGGATGGAAATTTGGCTTTTCGTTTCTCACTAAATGGGTTGAGTCTGTAGTGCACCCTATATCAAAACACCCTCTAATTGTTAAGGTTCGTGTGAAAGGATGGGCGCATCTAATTTTCTAGATTGAAGAGGATGCTAAACAATTTGCGAGTAGGGTTTGGAAAATTGAGTCTTCTTTCATTGTTTTCAAACCCTGGACCCCCCTATTCGATACTAGGAACAATCGAAATGATGTTGTTCCTCTATTGGTTAGAATTTCGGGTCTCCCTACTCATCTATGGCACAAGCTTATTTTTCGTGACATTGGAAATATTATGGGGGTTTACCTAGAGCACGACTCCTTTTTTCTCATCTCTCGTTATATGTCCATGACCTGGATCCTAATCACTATGGATCTTTGTGGTGGGCTTCTTGGTCCAACTGATATGGGTCCTGAGGCTGCTCCCTTGGAGTTATACTATGAAGGAGTGCCTTACAGGGGTAGGAGGTTGCATAAACATGGGCACCTTGCAAAATATTATGTGCTCCCCATGCATAAGAATGCAAACAAAACAGAAGTTCCAGCCTAGGTTAGTGGAAATGACTAGGGGTTCCAATCATAAGAGTCGCTAGTTCCTGCATCTAGTTTGGACTCACATGGATATGACAAAGATGATCAAGTAGCTCAATGGGTGACAGTGAGTTCTAGGCCAGATGCCTGACCTTCAGTTCATACAACTTCAAATTGCAAAGGTAGCTCATCAATTCCTACCCTTCCTTCTCAAATCCTAATAACAATGATGTTTGTTTTTCTTCTGAATCTCAGTCATTAGTTCCTATGATATCTGAGTACTCCTATGTAGTCATTTCATGCAAACCTTCGAATTTACTCTACCTTTCCTATTCCAACTTTTTTCCCTTTCGAAAATGCTCCAGGTAACATGTCCTCTTTGTCATCCTCTTCTACTTTTACCCTTGCATATGATATACATGAGTTCAATGTTGTCCTGTATAATCTTTGTTCTCAACTAATGGTCCCTCGGAAGGGTGATTTTGTCTCAGGATTTGGACAACTTTCACTATCCCCTATGGAAGGTCAAAATTGAAGTAAGAAATCATTCATTTCCAAATCCGAGGAGAAATCCCATGAATGTCTTATTTCTAGCAAACAATTCTCTATTTGAGGGGCCATTAGTGCTAACCTAGCCTCTATGGGGTCACCTAAATAAAAATTTTGTTCTTCAATTGTCAGGTTATTGTTTGTCCACTTAAAAAATAAGCTTTGAAGAGACTTGTCGATCATAAATGAATCAGATATCATATTTCTTCAGGAAACTCTTGGTAGCATTATTCAGATAACCTTGTGCCTTGAAACCCTCTTGTAGGATTGGAATTTCTTGGCTGTGGTTGCCTTTAGATGATCGGTAGGGCTTGCGGTGGGCTAGAAACCTCATCAAATTCAAGTTTCAAATATTTGGAGCATGGAGTCTATTATGGGGATTAAGGTATCTTCTCTGCATCTGGGTCAAGCTCTTACATCGATTAACATTTAATAATTGCCCAACCCAAAACTTCATAGACTTATATGAGATTCTTCCTAATAGATCTATCCTTCAATCAAATAATGTTATCATTAGTGGGGATTTGAATTTCTCACTAGGTCCTTTTAATTCTTGAGGCCCTTAGGATAGGAAAAATCCGTTAGCAAATTTCTTTAGGATTATGCTTGCCCATAATATGTTGGTGGATGTGGAGTCAGTTAAAAGATCTCCTACCTATAGGAACCGTTATTCTAGAGAACATCGGGTTGTAAAGAGAATTGATAGATTCGTACTCGTTAAATGTCTTTTGGATTCTCTTTCAATGATCAAATAATGGATTGGTGAGGGAGGCATATCGAATCACTCACCCATCTTCTTAGACATGAAAGGGCCCCCCACGAAACCATCTAGCCCTTTTAAGTCAAATTTGACATGGTTAAAGGATGAGGAGTTCTTAACGCTAGTAGCATCCCACTGGATCTCATATTCTCCCCTCTCAGATTCATTGGCAACAACCCAATTTGAAGTTAATCTAAAAATAATCAAACAACTAAAAAAGAAAATGGAAAAAAGGAAGAAATTTTTGGATCTTCAGGAGTTGGAGGAGTTAGAAAGGCATCTCCAAACAATTTCGAACTCAAAAGGGGAAGGATTCTCTTCCCAATAGTCTAGTGAAATCTACAGAAACCGTGAAAAAAGAAAGATTGACCTTCTTGCAGATAGGGAGAAGGAGCGGTTCCTAAAAAGCAGAGCCATTTTGTTAAAAGGTGGTGATTAAAATAAAATTAAAAAATCTAGGCCTTTAAGGCCAGAAAATTGTGAACACCATCTGGAATCTATAGGATGAAAATGATATTAAGGTCTCATTTTTTTATGGGTTGGAAAACCTAGGTAAACGACACTTTGAAGATCATTTCAGAGCTCCTCCAAAACATCAATCGTCAAAGTAATTCAAGTTGCACAACACTTTCCTAGAAGGGTGGACGAAGAAGAAAGTAGGGAAATAATGGAGGAGGTATATGTGGAGGATCTCTAAGCGGAGCTGCAGAGTTTCCAAAGAGATCAAAGTCTTGATCTTGATGGTTGGGGTGTTGAATTTTTTTCTGGAGATTTATGATATGCTGGACCTTTGATCCCTTAGGAGTAATATAAAAATATAGAAAGGAGGGTAGAATCCTTCCAGATTTTAACTCAACTTTCATTTATCTTATTCCAAAATTGATCCATCCTCTCTCCTTCTTAGACTTTCAACCCATTTCCATATGTAATTCCATTTATAATATTATTGTGTTTAGGCTCAAGCCCATTCTTTCTAGATTCATCTCCCTATAGCAATTCACCTTCTTGGAGGGGAGGCAAATTCATGAAGCAATTGGTGTGGTCCAAGAAGGTATACATGGTATAAAAACTCAAACTCTGAAAGGGGAAGATATCAAAATTGATTTATATAAGTCCTATGATACAATAAACTATATTTTTATCAGGCTCCTTTTACCCATCTGGGTTTCAGTATTGATTTCATACATTGGGTTATGAGTTATATATAATCGATCTCTTTTGCAGTCCTCATAAATGGTTCAAATTCCCCTTTTTTCTATGCTCAAAGAGGGTTGTGCCAGGGCGATTCAAGTTGGATCATTATATTATTTTCCGTCCATCTTGATGCATTTGGAGTGGAAAAAGTCGAAGAATCGGGAGCGTTTTGACGAATCAAACAACATTTTTTGGGGGTAAAACTTTTTCACAGTTTTCATTCCATTCTACATAGGGAGACCTTTCTAACAGCATAAAAAGTGCATCAATTGGAGGCCTTATGCAAAAGTTATGCCACTCATAAGTTGACCTTCTTATTTTCACACCTATAGTTCGCGAGGATGCCACACCATCCCCCATTATTCATGGAAAAGGGGCTATTCATGTGTTTTTGATGTAAAAGACTCTACAAGATTCTATTTTGTAACTCTAGTTGAGAGTTGATATAGTCAAACTTAACCGGTAGTAGGCTATCGGGTCGTGTTATAACTGGACCACTAGGAGGAAGAGGCATTCCATTCTTTCGAGAGCATTTTGTTCCATAGATGAGCAAAGATAGCTAGGAGAGATAGGAGTTAGAGCACACAAAGAGGATTTGTGCACTGTAGCACCCCACGGGCCACAGGAATTACTTGTTTCTACCTACAACCATATTTCCAGACAGAGACAGAGAGTGAAGCGACCTCACCTTCTAGCTAGGTTTTCCCCCAAAAGGGTTTCCCAAAAAGCATATCTTGTGTCTTGTGTGTGTGCACTTATTTTTTCATTCTTTACTTTTCTGCATAATTTCCATTTGCATGCATGCACTAATTAAAGTTAAATATACATAATCTTAAATTTTAATAAACTGTAATAGTGTAAAATTTTAGTATTTTAATATATTATTATCAGATCTGTTGTGACGAACTATCCACTGGAATATCCACGGAATTTTATGGATCATTTGGTATCATAGCAAGTTTTTTGGGTATTTGTGGATATTTTCAAGGGATATAGGTGGGTGTGGTTTAAAATAGTAAAACCCTAATCATGATCGACCAATCTATAAACGGACATTGTGGTACTGTAGAAGTGAGGTTTTTATGGCTCGAACAATAAGTCGTGGATATAAACCGTAATGTAAACCTCTTCATGACGAAACTAAGCAATAAGGTGGGGATATTTGGAGAAGATGGGGGTTCGAATGCAAAGGAAAAATCAGAAGGGGGATTGGGAGATCAGGAAGACACAGAAACCATCTAAAGAAAGAACCTGGAATTAATCAACCCAGTTTGAGTGTCATGAATCAATTCCTGTTTGAAATGGAAGAAAAAATCGATCAATTCATAACACACTGAGATCAACGCTCTAAAGCTGAACCACTGGTTATGGAAACTAGAAGTCTATTTTAGCGCCCATCAGATCAAGGAAGGGAAAAATATCTATTTGGCGTGATTGAAATTAGACAGTCATGCACTCACTTGGTGGGAGAGCCACATGTAAACCCTGAAGTTGGAGGGACTAAGTGGGAGGATTTCAAAATCCTCATTTAGTCACAGTTTTATCCCATTGGGTACATGGAGGAACAATGTATAAGGTGGCATTACTTCAGGAAAAAGTTGGGCCAAAGCATACAGGAGCACACCATAGAATTCATAAACATGGTTATAATGTTGGGTATCTCTCCAAAGAACCCAGATGCACTCCTCAAGTATTTGGGGGGTCTGCACCGCCATCTACGTGAGTAAGAGATGTTGTTCAATCCAAAATCAATGGATGAAGCTTGTGTACAGACAGAGTACCTAAAGAACATAGGCCTAAAAAGAATGTAATCAAGTGGATCGAAGTAGAAGGAGCAAAAGGAAACTTCTAAGGAGGGGAAGAAGAAGAAAAAAGGGGGAAGATACAAACAGACAACAACCACAACACACCAGTTCAAATATATTAGTAGCCACTGCAACCACTACAACATTGATGGCCATACAGAGGAGAAGTGATGGAATTTGCATCCAAAGCTAAACCCAAAGAATAAGAAGAAAGAAAATAGGAAGAAGAATTTCATGGCCATTGATTCGAGCAACCAAGTTGAAAGGATCTCGAACGCGAATGAGAAGATCGTATGTATATCAATGCAAAAGGAGGTGAATCTGAGTAGCCTTTAGCAATAGGAAGAGAAAGAAATGACCAAACTCTTCCATATAAATATATACGTCAAGAAGACAAAGATTGATGCTCTGTTTGACTCAGGATCGCAAACCAATCTCATTGTAGAAGAGTTGGTCAAGAAGTTGGGGCTGGAAGTTCATGATCATCCAAACCCATATCCAATGGGATGGGTAAATAAGGATGCAGAGTTGAAGGTAACAATACAGTCAAAAATTAGATTTGATATCAATGCTAAATTTATTGATGAAGTAGATCTAGATGGGTTTCCCCTTGATGTATGTGGAGTCATGTTTGGGAGTCCATACATGTACATGCGTGATTTAATATTCATGAGGAGAGTTAACCAATATCTGTTCATCAAGGGTGGAAAATCGTTTATCATCAATGCACACAAAGGTAAGTCAAAAATTTCACTAGTAAGTGCCAACCAAGCCAAGAAATTGATCAGTCCTAGTAAGAAGTATGTTTTATTGTTTTTAAGAGAAAGGCAGCTTAAGGAGGAGTCAATAAGAGGAAAGGTGTCTCTGGACGGGTTTACTAAGAAACATAAACAACAATTGGAGGAGTTGTTACAAGCATACAAGGATGTATCCTGAGAGTCTAAAGGGTTAACACCTAAGAGATAAGTGGAGCACAAGATCCAACTATTTCGAGACTCCCCATTGCCAAATATTGGGTTGTATAGGCAGTCTGTTATAGAATCAAGTGAGGTAAATAAATAGTTGCAGCAGCTGCCGGAACAAGGTGTCATTTTTTCGAGTACATCACCATGTGGGTCAACCATCATCATTGTGAGAAAGAAGGATGGTACATTGTGGATGTGTATAGATTGCAGGGCGTTGAATAAAATCACGCTCAAGAATAAATACTCCTTTCCCAGAATAGACGATCCGCTAGATCAGTTGCAGCAAAAAAAGTATTTCACCAAGCTAAACCTGAAATCTGGATATCACCAAGTTCGAGTCAAAGAAGAAGATACGTGGAAGACCGCCTTCAAAACCAGGCAAGGTTTGTAGGAGTGGTTAGTTATGTCATTTGGCCTATGTAATGCACCAGCTACGTTTATGAATTATTGAATGATATGTTGCGTCATTTTATAGATTCACTTGTTATTGTCTATTTGTATGATATACTAGTATATATTTCTACCTAGGATGAGAATATTTCACATTTTACGTAGGTCCTAGAAACATTGAAGAAGCACTAGATGCTAGAAAATCTCAAGAACGGTGAGTTTGTGCGACAATCTTTGGTGTATCTAGGGTATGTGATCGGTGGAGGAGAGTTGAAGATAGATCCTTCCAAGATGGATGCCATCATGAACTGGTCAGTGCCTACTAATGTTTCTTACGTCAAGATTTTCATTGGAGCATCACACTGCTTGAGGAAATTCATAGCCTCATTTTCAATGGTAGAAGTACCACTCCATGCCATAACAACAAGTGGCAAGAGTTTACAGTGGAGAAAAGGTCAGAAAAAGGCTTTCGATGAGTTAAAGAAGAAGAACAGTCAAGCACCAATTCTAGAATTACCAAACTTGCAGTGTCCTTTCCAAGTGGAGACAAATTCGACTGGGTATGTTATGGGAGTTGTCTTGATGCAGGGAGGAAGGATTGTATTCTACCATTCTGAAGTATTTCATGGAGCAGTTCTTAACTACCCTACCTACTACAAGGAGCTCTATGCCATGGTGCAATTTGTGAAGTAGTGGAAGCACTATCTTATGGGAAATGAGACAATAATCCACACATATCACCAATCGTTATAGTACTTGCAGGACCAAAGTAAGCTACAACAGACCAGGCATTACAAGTGGATGGGGTTTTTACAGCAATTTCATTTGATGATCAAATATAAGAAGGGAAGCACAAACAAGTTGGTCGATATACTTTGAAGGCCACCCACATCAAATATTACAGCTTTGGGGACTTATGCACATGGAGTCATTCACCCATGATGCATACAAAGAGGCATATTCAAAAGATGAGGACTTCAAGGAGGTGTATCAGCAGTTGTAGAGTCAGATTCATGTGCACGATAGTGACAGCACCATTGACTACCATCTATAGGATGGGTTACTCTACAAGCTATATAAGCTATGTGTTCCTAAAGGTGAGTGTTTACAGCTAATTAGAGAGGCTCATACCTCCAAGGTTGTAGGCCACTTTAGTGTAGGGAAGACTGTGGCTAACGTGTAGAGTTATGTGTATTGGCCCACGATACAAGATCATGTAGCTAGGTTCATAAGAGTATGCATGCTTTTGTTGTACCAGCAAGCCTAACAACAAGAAACAGGGTCTATATCATCCCTTAGCTGTACCTACTTGTCATTGGGAAAGCATTTCCATGGACTTTATGGTAGGTTTACCGACAACTCGGAAGGAACATGACTACCTATTTGTGGTAGTTGACAGGTTCATCAATATGTGTGTTCTGATTCCTCGTAAAAATACCATCAACAGACAAGAAGCAGCAAACTTGTTCTTTGGATAGGTTTGCGTGCACCTTGGTATACCAAGGAGCATCAAATAGGAACATACTATTTCTAAGTAAGTTTTGGACTACATTGTGGGAGAATATCGACACAAAGTTGAAGAGATCTAAAATATTGCATCCACAGATAGATGACAAACAAAAGTAGTCAATAGGACTTTGGTGTAGCTTCTGAGGGGATACAACCAGAAGCATTCACAGATGTGGGATGAAAATTTGGTATTTATACAACATTCTTATAACAGAGCAATCCCCACTTCTATTGGAAATTCCCCATTTGAGACTTGTTTTGGATATTTTCCACCTTCACCTTTGGATATTTCATATGGGCAGCAATGAGGAGTGAGGGAAGATCTTATAGGAGATGCTTTGAGGGCTGAAAAAATTATAGAGAAGATCAGGCATACCCATCTACAAGTACAAGAAACACTGCAAAAGCTATAGGAGAATTATAATGTTAGGCATAATCAGCACATAACAGAGAAATCATTCAAGGTGGGAGGCAAATTGTGGCTACAGTTGAACAAGGAGAGGCTGTAGGGGCCTGGAAAGACAATCAAGGCTCTAAGGTATGGTCCCTTTAAGATACTGGAAAAGGTGGGTGATAATACTTATCGACTCATTTTACCACCATATATGCGCATTTACTCAGTTGTGAATGTAGATAACTTATGAATTTTGTCCCGGAACGGGAAACTTTCACCTCTGTACCAGTCTGGGTAAGACTTTATTCCTTACCTCTTGATTACTGCCAAACTGAATCGTTAATGGCCATAGGCAATAAATTAGGTCACTTTGTCAAAATTTCTGAAGCCATAAGAAGAGGGAAATACACTTCATTTGCTAGAATATGCGTGGAAATAGATCTATCAGGAACCTTACTAGATGAAGTGATCCTAGAAGTCTTTGATGAAGAATTGGTGCAAACAGTAGACTACGAGCATATTCCCTTCAGATGTCGTAGATGTCATGAGCACGGGCATCTATTTAGAGACTGTCCACAAGGGAAAGTAGGAAATAACAGCAAGGCAAATACAATGAAGGAAATGGACAGCTTTCAGAAAGTGGTCTATCGAGGAAAAGGAAGCAAGGAAGGAACAAAGCAACATCAAGATGAAGGACTTAAAGGTAGCCAAAACAAGTTCCAAGTTCTAGAGGAAGATGAAGAAACCACAAAGGAAGATCAAGCAACAGAAGGAAAGGCTAGAGAAAAGAGAACAGAACATGAATGTGACCAAAATTAGAAAACTGGGAACCAAACAGAAACCATTATGAGTGAAACAGAACTTGAGATGGATCAGGATATGACCCCGAGTGAGATGGACTTGGAAGACCATGAGTTACAGGAGATACTTGACAAATAAAACCTAGATTTGGAAGGGTTCTTGTTCCAGGGAACCACGGGAGGAGTGGATTCGGTACCCCAAGAAGAACTTAATAAAATACAGCAGTGGTTTTTATGGAAAACACAATCTAATGAGTTGGGAAAAGGAAAAAATACAGATAAACTGGAAAACAGAGGCGTGAAGGCGCTAAAAGCAACCCCGGGACTAGCGACAAGAAACCCAGGTAAAAAGAAAGAGGCAAGAAAAAGCAGAATGAACTCTTGATGGAGTGTGGCAAGCTAATGATAGATTCAGGTAAGATGAAAGATCTTGCCAGCTACTCCTTCAAAAATCTTTAATTATGAAGTTTATTTCTTAGAATATAAGAGGTCTAGGGAGCAAAAGAAAGCAAAGAATACTCAGTAATAGAATGAAACAAGAAATGTCGGACATTATCTTTATCCAAGAAACAAAAAGTTCCATTCAAAAAATCAGACAAATCCATAGTAAATGGCTCAGTAGATTTGAGTTTCTAGAAGTTAAAGTAGAGGATACTGCGGGGGAATCCTCACTCTTTGGAACCCTCACAAATTAAGTGTTATAGATGCTGAGGCTATCAGGAATGATCTATTAGTTATCATTCAACCGGAAGGAGACAGGCACTACTATCTAGTAACCAATGTTTATTGCCCTCAAAGAATATATGATAAACTCAAGTTCCTAGACTCACTGGAGGATCTCAGGGGCAGACATATAGGAATACCTTGGATCATGGGAGGGGACTTCAATATGATCAAATATCTTTCTAAGAAAAAAGGAGGAATGAGGATCCTTAGTAAAGACTCATTGGAATTTCAAACCTTTATAGACAAGATGAACCTAGTAGAGGCTGAAATAAATACTGGCCTCTTTACTTGGAATAATAAAAGAGGTGGTGAATCTCAAGTAACCTCTAAGTTAGACAGATTCCTAATCCCATAGAATCTGATGCTGGAAAATAAGGAAATAATGGTTGAAGTTCTCCCCTTTGGAGGCTCAGATCACTGGCCAGTTCAAATGGAGATCAAAGGTATGGACACTCTCAGAAACAGACCATTCAGGTTTGAAAATATCTGGCTCTCCCACCGAGATTTCTTCAAAAATATCAAAAATTGGTGGACAGAAGACTTACAGATTCATGAAACGAGAACTTTTCTTCTGCATAAAAGATTAAAGCATATCAAACTAAAACTAAAAGATTGGAACAAAAATGAATTTGGCAATATTTTTGTAGAGAAAAAATCAATTGAAAATAAAATGAAGGAATTCAACCAAGCTCTAATCAAGGAAGGATTTGATAAAGACAAAAGCAATCAAGTGGATAAATATCAGCATGAGTGGGACAATCTGTGCAAACAGGAGGAAGTCTTCTGGAAACAAAAATCTAGAGTCCAATGGCTAAAGGAAGGGGAGCGTAATATGAAGTTTTTTCACAGGTCCACTATGGCAAATAGAATGCATAACAGAATATCTTCAATCAAAAACAAAGAAGGGGATATTCTCACATCCCATGAGAATATTGAAGCGGAGTTATTTCAACACTTCCGAAGCATTACTCAAGAAAATAATTTGTACTGAGAATAGTTTATTCGGGAGGTAACTAGAAATATACCAAAGATGGTATCCAGAGAGGATAATTTAATATAAATAGACCAGTTTCTGAAAAAGAGGTAGACGATACCCTCAAAGAAATGCAGAATGGAAAAGCACCAGGCCCAGATGGGTTCAATGTGGATTTTTTCAAGGCATGCTGGAATATTGTTAAACATGATATCTTGAATTTGGTGGAGGATTCCAGAGTGAAAAATACCATCTTGAAAGTGTTGAGTACCTCCTTTATCTCCCTTATCCCTAAGCAAGAGGATGCTCAAACTCCGAATAAGTTCAGACCCATCGCTCTGTGAAATGTGGTTTATAAAATTAATAAATTATATCCAAATTAGTGGCAAATAGACTTAAGCCTTTGCTTCCTACCCTAGTTTCAGGGGAACAATCAGGATATGTGGAAGGTAGAAAAATTTTAGACAACATCATTTAAGCTCATGAGGTAGTTCACTCACTAAAAAGAAAAAGAAGGCCGGCAAAGTAAACTGGACCTATATGAAAAGGGTTCTTAGTGCTTTTGGTTTTGATCATAAATGGGTCAGATGGGTAATGGCCCTAGTCACCTCCTCCAGCTTCTCTATTTTGGTAAATGGCTCTCCCTCTGAGATTTTTAGTCCTTCCAGAGGCCTCAAACAAGGAGACCCACTCTCTCCTTTTCTTTTCATTCTTATGATGGAAGGACTTGGCAGGGCCATCAAGAAAGCTAAAGTTGCAGGCAAGATTAAAGGCCTTTTACTTTCTGAGAATGGTCAAGCTCTTACTCATCAACAATTTGTAGATAACATAATGCTTCAAGGAATCCCTACTCTCAAAGAAGCGACAACTTATAAACATATTCTAAACGCTTTTTCCATGGCCATAGGTATGGAAGTAAACCTTTCTAAATCAAAAATCCTTTTCTTTAACACCAACTTCGCAATCCAAAGGAATATTTCTAGAATTCTTGGTTTTCAAAGGGATTCCCTTCCCTCAAAATATTTGGGTATCCCTCTAATAGATAAACCATTGGTCAAAAGCATTTGGGAACCCGTGATGAATAAATTGCAGGACAAAGTCAACAAATGGACCTTCAGATCTCTAAATCTTGCAAGCACGTTGGTTCTCACTAAAGCTATTCTGCAAGCCATCCCTATTTTTATGTTATCTGCCCTCCCAGCGCCGAAAGGAGTCCTTCAGCAACTGAGAAATATACAAAGAAACTTCCTTTGGGGAAAGGAGGAGAATAAGAAGAAATGGGCTTTATTGTCTTGGGAGAAACTTTGTAGACCCAAAAAACATGGAGGGTTAGGATTGGATGATCAGGAAATACTCAGTAAGGCTTTGGGGGCCAAACTTTGGTGGCGCTGGGTTCATAATCCAGAGACTCTATGGGCTAATATCTAGAAAGAAAAATATGACATATCCTGGCAAACTAATGATCTCATAAGAATGCCAGGGAACATTAAGGGCTCACACGTCTGGAACAAAGCCTAGGAAAACAGAAGATTAGTTCAAGAAAATAGTTTCTGGGAAATCAGAGAAGGGAATCAAGCCCAGGAGCAATTGCATGTTGGGCAAAGGTAATATCATGGAAAGGCTTGACAGGATTATGGTGAATTTCATGCTCCTCTTTTCTTACTCCACTGCTAATGCCACCGGCCTACCCTACTCAGCGTCTGACCATTACCCCACAACTCTTGTTCTCGAAGCCCATTGCCCCATAGGGCCCATTCCCTTTAAATACAACCCTCTGTGGAACAACATTCCTATTGTCAAAGAGATCATCCAAAGCACATGGTGTCAGCACATAGAAGGATCATTGGGATACATACGGGAAAACAAGCTCAAAAGGACCAGATACGCCTTAAACAAATAGGCAAAAAAACTGCTACACGGAACCTAAGAAGGACAAAAAAGAGATAAAAAAACAAATTGGAAAAAATTCACATCATAACAGAGGAACGAGGACTCTCCCAAGAATACAAAGGACTTGAAGGCAATCTCTACTTCCAGTTATATCGTGCCAATAGATCGGAGGAGCAAAAATGGAGAATAAAATCAAGGCAGCTATGGCTGCAATGAGGAGAGAAAAACTCTTCTTTCTTTCATAAGCAGGCCACCGTCGGGAAAATTAGGAAAAATGTTACATCTATCATAGATGTAGAAGGCAATCTCCAAACCACTCAAGGTGCTATTAGAAAGGCAGCCTCAGATCATTACAGTGCTCTTTTAACAAAAACAAAAGAGGAGGAAGATTACTTAGACCCGCTACAACACCTCCCCACTGAGATCAGTAAGGAAATCAATGATAACTTGATCATGGATATCGAAGAAGAAGAAATAAGAAGCGCTATTTGGACACTCCAACCTGACAAAGCTCTTGGCCCAGATGGTTTCCCCATCTGCTTATACCGAGCTTATTGGGGAATAATCAAAAAAAATCTTGTCAAAATGATAAAATGGACTCAATGCAAGGGTAAAATTGGAGGTTTCACCAATGCCACCCATCTTTCCCTCCTTCCTAAAGAGAATCGGCCTTCATATTTTTCCCGATTTCGACCCATTTCTCTTTGCAATTCATCTTACAAAATCCTGACCAAAATCCTCGCTTCTCGCCTCAAACCTCTCCTCCCTTCGCTCATCTCTGAAAACCAAGGAGGCTTCTTGGCCAACAGGTAAATTTCTGATTCAATTCTCCTTATCCAAGAAGCTATACATTCCATCCAATCTAGAAAGGAAAAAGGTTTCATTCTAAAACTGGACCTAGCCAATGCCTTTGATAGAGTTAGGCACTCATTCCTCATTGTTGTTCTAAAGAGAATGGGGTTTGTTGCGCCTTTCCTTGACCTCATCAAAGCATGCATATCAGGTCCTTGGATCTCTCCTCTTGTTAATGGAAGACCACTAAGACAAGGTTGTCCCCTTTCCCCCTACCTGTTCATCTTGATGGCTGAGTCTTTCAATGAAGCCTTGGACCACAATCGGCGTGTCGGTCTTATGATAGGTATTAAATTTGGGAATGGAATTAAAAACATAAACCACTCTCAATTCGTTGATGATACTATGTTAATTGGAGGAGCCTCCAATATAATAGCCTGTCGTTTCAAAGCCCTCTTAGACAAATACATGAGCTACTCAGGAGGTATGGTCAATCAACTCAAAAGTTGCATCTATGGTTGGAACACTTCGCTCAAGTCCTCCATAACATCCCCAGCACTTTTGGGGTCCCTTGCAAATTAGACTGGGGGAATTTCACTTATCTGGGCATGCTAGTGAGTCCTAGTCCTATGAAAGCTGAAGTATGGGATACTATCATAGATAAAATGAAAAGGAAAGTACAGCAATGGGGTTCCACTTGGCTCAATCCAGCAGGCCGCCTAGTTCTCCTGAAAATAGGTCTTTCTTCATTGCCCTTATACCAGTTCACGCTTCTGCAAGCTCCTTCCACTTTTTATCAAAAATGGAAGTAATCCTCCGTAATTTCCTTTGTCAAGGGGGAAAAATGAAAAAAAATAAGTTCAATCTTGTAAGTTGGAAGCAGGTCATTCAAACCCAGGATCGTGGAGGTCTAGGAATCAGATGTCCCAAGCTCCCAAATCTGGCTTTTGGTGGCAAGATCATTTGGAGATTCATTAGCAGTCGTTCTGCTTGGTGGAAAAGTGTGTTGGAAGCCAAATATCTAAACTATCCAAGACAACACCTTTTGGACTACGATATCCCTAATAGAGTTTGCTCTAAAATCTAGAGGTTGTGCAAGAAAGCAATCCCCTTCCTTGCCCAAAACATTTCCAAAGTTCCAAAGCGCGGCACCAACATCAAAATCGGAGCAGATAGAATAATGGGACAGTAGCCTATCAGCAACCAACCTGGAACTGATCAAATTCTCTCCTTGTTTGACAACATAGGGCTTTATTACTTGGATCAGATTTGTTTGTGGGATACCCAATCTCAAATTTGGACAGGATGGACCTTTCCAGCGATTTCCATAGACCTCAAAGCGAGTTTTGCTAATCTCCAAGCCCACCTTCATAACATCGCTCCAATTTAAAAAATGGCATCGATGGCTTCCGTTGGAATCCTTCAAGTTCCAATTACATAATCAAAGTTTCCCATCAGTTTATATATAGCAGTGAATGCCCCATGCCCATTTGGTCACATTGGAAAATCGTCTGGAAATCAGAGGCCATCCCAAAAATAAAATTCTTCATTTTGGCTCTCTTGAAAGGGAAAATTCTCACGTCTGACAACTTGCAAAAGCGAGGCATAATTGGTCCTTCCCGTTACCCACACTGCCAAGCTGTTGAAGAAACCATCCAACACCTCTTCATCGCCTGGCCCTTTGCCACCACCTGTTGGAAAGAAATCTCTTTCAACGGCCATCTCTCCTGGAACCCTCATAACTCTATTGGAGAAGTTATGCACCTTTGGAAGAAGAACTATCCGTGGCAACAAAAGAAAAACAACACTGCCAAAAGAGTTTGGGATGCTTTTCCCTATTCTCTTCTGTGGAACATATGGTTGGCAAGAAACCGCATGGTCTTCAAAGACAAAGAAACCATCATAAGTAAATTATGTAACAAGGCAAGGGGTCTTACTTTGGAAACCATCTCAATCAAAAGTCAAAAGAAAATTGACATCGCTGACCTCTGTGTTGAAGAAAGGAATTTCATAGGCTATTTGTTGGATAAAAGTAACAGCAGCGAAAGTGGGAGTAACATCAACGACCAACTCAACAACTCTAATCACAGTGGGAAAGTAAGATTGAAAGATGAGGAGTTCTCAACTTGGCTCAAAAACAGCAACACCTACAATCTCTTCTTTGATGGGACCTCCAAATCTAATCCTGGAATAGCAGGGGCTGGTGGAATCATCTACAATGCCAACGAATATATCAAAATGACTTATGAATGGGGGTTAGGCCCCCTCTCCAACAACAGCACTGAACCTCTCGCACTATACCAAGGGCTCGTCCAGCTTCAAAAACTTGGCATAAACACTGCAATGGTCCTTGGAGACTCGGCCTCCATCATTAGTCTAATGGTTCACAACCGAAATGCCTCCAATGTCCTCTTGCAACAAATTATCAATCAGTGTCAAGCTCTCGCACAACAAATGACATATCTACGCTTCTTCCATGTTCTTCGAACTTTCAACAAGGAGGCTGACACGTTTGCCAACTCAATCAAATCCCAACAATATATGCCATGAACAGAAACATATTAATGCTCAGAATGGCCCGCAGCAAATCAACTGACATTGACACTCGCAGCATCCTCAAGAAGACTCGGGTCCTGGTCGCTACTAAAATCCACCTTGATATTCGCCAGCATTATGATTTATTCACCAAATCTCTGGAAATGGTCCGCCTAACTCCTTTTTGTCCCATCACCCATGCTGCTCTACTTCGCCCACTCCTCTCCCGTGATCCTTCTCGTTTTTTTCCCATGATCTCCACCCCATTCTCCCTTAACCCCTTGTCAAAGCCCGCCTACTTAACCGCACTCTCCTTCTCTCAGTTTCGCATATCCTCTTCTCCTTGGTTGCATTCGCTCCTTCTGTCATTTTCTCTCGACAGTTCCTCTGCTCCGAGCCATCACTCCCCTTCTCTCTACACTATCATTCCTCCTCCAAGCTCCCTCTTCCTAGGCTCGTTGGTTCAGCGTTATTGCAGCACTCTAACCTTTCAGCCAACTGAGAACACAATTTGGGCTTCCGCAATGGCGAGAAGTGAACACTGCCTCCACTACGCCAATCTCCAAGCAAAATTGAAACAAATCCGTGCTCATCAGAAGATTTTGGACACCAAAATCGACAGCCATGCCTGGATCAATAAGGAGAAGCATGAGGCCGACCTCAATCTTTTTCTCCATAGATTTTCTTCACTTCAAGAGCACTTCAATGATCTCTCCAATAGATGTACCCATGTCCAGGAGTCCATCGACATTCTGAAGTTCATTATGGAAAAAAGAAACGCTCCCAGCACCAGCTCTTCAAATTTAAGGACCGCAGAAGTTGATGGCAATCCTGAAGAATCTATAGCCCACCAAATTAGTCATATAAACATAGACTAAGCATGCCTTGCAAATTATGGTTCTTGTTATTTTAGTTCATTAGAATCTATACTTTTTCAGGTTTTGCAAAAGTCAAGAATGACATAAGCAAAGAGGAATTTTGTCTTCCCTGTAATATTTCCTTACTTTGCTTCCCGAACATAATGCCTTGTAGTACAAGGGCTTAACCTCCCCAATCTTTTTTTTGGAATATAAACAGTGGCCGATTCTGTAAAAAAAAAATTGGTGCATTTAAAAGTAAACATTGAATTGGATATTAATATGGTACATTGAAAATCTATTAACAAATAAGTTATTAATATGGTACATTGAAAAGTAAGTATTCTGTTGGATTTTAATATGGTTTTTGAGTTGGATAATACATATTAATTATGAACATGGAATATGGAACTTTAGCAATTCTTAATGGCATTCAAGTCAATTATTGGCTTAGTGCATGGCCATGGTGATGTATGGCATGGATGGAGCCAGTACATTTCCTGGGCGAATTTGGTGAATTTTGCAATGTCTTCCACCTAAGTGATTTTTGATGGACGTGACTTACTAGTTGTTCGAGGAACGATGGAGGTCATATCAATTAAGGCAATTAAGGAGAGTTACTGCTTCCATCTACCATACTTCTTATCGCATCTTATTCGTTCTTCCCGACTCTCACCCTTGTGATGAAGGATATGAAGTGGGCTCAGGAGCATACAGAGTAGAACATAGAGCTAGAGCCGAGCACCGAGCATATGCCGAGAAAGGAGCACACGCCCAGAGCTAATCAAGACACAGAAGGTCATGGGTGCATTAGAATTAGTCTCATAAATTTTCAAGTTGTTGAGATTTCAAATGTTGTCAACCTACAAATGCTAGAATTTACCTTCTCTTTAATGTCCATTGGTTTTACTTCTGAGAACAAAGGAAACAAAATCATGGTTCCCAATCTCACTCAAAAGTATACTCTTTGTTGCACTTGAATATTGCAAACATTCCTATTTGAGCCATCAAAATGAACCTTTTTGTACCTAAATATAAGAACATTTCTAACAGACACTGAATTTAGAGATATCCTGCGTCAAAGTTCAAAGGAATTTAGGCTCCAATGATTGGCTTAGTACATGGCCATTAAGAACTGCTGTAAAACCTTTAGACAATGCATTTAGATGAAGTGATAGATATGTTTAATTGCTGAAAAGTCTAAGGTGACAACTGCTGCCAACAAAATAAGTCGCACTTAATGTTGGAAGTAGATTACATGTGAGCAATATGGGAGTTTACCAATTCAGCTTTGATATTTCTACATTCCATGTACTGTTTCTGTTTAATTTGGAATGTTAATTGTGTGATACAAACATAATTTGTGATCTTCCCAATTTTTAACCACTGATATGAGGAAATTTGTTAGTGAAAGAATTACATCAAACTAAGAAAATGTCAAAAAAAATAAGGTGTTCAAGTTAGCAAAAGCACCGTAGATGATATATATATTTAGTGTGTTTTCATAAATAAAATATTCATATTTGGCAATGATGAAAACAAGCGCGAGGGGTATATGTTTCCCATCTTATCTAGATAATTTTGTACAGATTGCTGCAGCTTACTTAAGCTCTCATGATGTACTATCTGTTCATTATATCTTATATAATATAATTAAGCTTTTTTCGCTCTGAAAAAATAAAGTGTTCATGTTAACAAAAGCATAGTAGATAATAGATATATAGAGTGTTTCCATAGCGATGGCAAAAGTAGATATAAAAGAGTTATGTTTATGTCCATTCCTGTGAGGGTAGATATAAAAGGTGATCTTCCTATCTATTGCTGATTCCATGGAGGTATAGAAGGATCATTTTATGTCCATAATATAAAGGGTATTTTTATATCCACCGCAGATTTCGTATATCTCCACTAACATGGAGATTTCGTGTATCTCCACTTGACTTTGTTTTATGTCAATTGAATATTAAAATCTGTATCAACCTACATAAAAGATAAAAATTACACCTTATCTACCAAAAAAATTGTTGAAAAAACAGACAACTACTAGGACAGGAGACAACACAGAATGAAGCCAGATAAGGGCATTGAAGATATAAATAACTAGTGTAGAGGTAAGGTTTGATAGAAGGATGAAGCTCAAATTTTGAATTTGAGATGGAAAGTTCAAAAAGCATAGTAAGTTTGGTGCGATTAGAAGCTCTTCATTATACAAGCCAACATTGATGCTGCACGGGAAAGTGTTGGACTGTGTATTTTAAAAGTTAGACTTTTTGGAATAGGCAGTGTCTGGTTCTAAATGTGAGTGTTAAAATGTAAGTGCATTTTTGAAGCTTGGAAAAAAAAATATAATACATATAAAGCAAAAGCAAGAAGAAACGAGAGAGTATCGAAAGAGACAAACAGATGAGTCACAGAAAGAAAGGAAAAGGACATAAAGACTCACATGAACCATCCATTTGCCAATCTACATATGAATTTAGACATTGTACCAAATTGTATCGTTATCACAGGATACAAATTCTAAACTTCCTGCATTTTTGTAAATCTGGAAAAAGAAAAAATAATATTAATATATATAAAGCCAAAGCAAGCAAAGACGGGAGAGGATCAAACCAAGGAGAGTCAGCAAGGAAGAGATAAGGACATGAGTTTCAAAAGTTGTGGAAGATAAAAGACATCAATTTGGGAATCTATATACGAATAATATTTGTGAATTGAGACATGAGTAATTTGTAGTGTTATTATTAGGCCGAGAGGCTTATTTTACAACTCAGTATTATGTTTTGAATGGAGAGGTTTATTTTACAATTCAGTATGATGCGTAAAAGTGTCTGTCCAGAACCCAGTATGATGTGTAAAGGTGTCCGTCCACAACCCAATATAATGTGTAAAGATGTCCATCTCTCATCAAAATTAAAATTTTGCTCATGGCCACCAAATAAAAATTTCAAAAAATCTAAAAAAATTATACAAAACATTTAAATAATATCTGCTTATAAAAAAATTTGCAAGTTTCCGTATTTAAAATGAATCTATATTAGTATTATACAAATTTCTCTCGTATAATTTGAATCATGTGAATTGTGTTGATTATTTCTCTATTATTAAAATCTCGTTGATGTTGCTTCATTGAATTAATGCTATAATGCAGAATATCTGCCGCATCATTAAGTTCAACAGTCATTTGCAAGTCTCAGTCAAGTGACTATGACTCTCAAGGTTGACAGGTTTGAATTTGGTATGGGCCACAACTTGCTGTCAAGTTTGACAAGAGTTAAATAAAACCAGTGTAATCAGTGTCTTAAGTCATAAACTGAACCTAAATCAGAAAGGATTACAAAACTAGGTTTAAAATGTACAAATATTAAAATTTCAGTTGGAAAAATATAGTCATATACATTAATGTAAAATCAATTATGTGAAGATTGTTCAATGCAAAAACTTGCCAAATAAAAATGATATAAAATATAAAAAAATTAATTTATAAAATAATATTCATTCATATCAATATAAAACCTACTCTTGACCATCAAAGATGCAGAGTTTGCTTATTTATTTATTAAACATGAAAGATGCAAAGTTTGTTTATTTATTTATTAAACATGAAGGATGCAAAGTTTACTTATACATTTATATTGTATGTTTTCCTAAATTTTTAAATGATCTCTAAAATTCCAAAATCGGCACTTAATCAAATCTTATACTTCTAACTTCCTCGAATTTTAGGGATCCGAAGTTCATTATGTTTTCATGAATGTTTCAACCACTGATAACGCCATTGGACAGTATATGATTAATGTTTGAATCACTGTTATCGTTGAATGCTTCAAAACAGTTAACACCATTGAAGAATATGTATGTTTTAATAAGTTAGCATTATTAAGCAACCCATTCCCTTTTCAAGTTTCAATTTTAAAATCTTACAACTTACAGAATAAGTGGGCAAAGTGTATAAGATTTTTATTTAAACGCGTCAAGACTGTTTAGAAAAAAATGTTGGGTTGAAACGAAGAATGTTTTCCATGTTCGATAGATATGATTACATCACAAACATGTTAAAATGAAGACTTGTTTAAATTCAAATTAAAGATTAAATCCAGTTCTAAAAAAGATTAAATTCCTTGCTGGTGGTCAATGTACCATTAAATTTGCAGATTAGGTCAAAGCTGGTTAAATTTACTTCACCTAGATCATGATTGGACCATCTAAATTCAGTACGAGGGTTTTAGCTATGCCTTTAATGCCTCTTGTTTTATTCAGTCTCGGAGTAATCAAAACTACCTTCCAAAACCATTTCTAACACATGTAACACTAATAGGGAATTTTACTCCGACACCGAATAAAGCCCGAGGCATTAAGGCCATAGTGAAAACACCCGCATTGAATTTAGATTGTCCAGTCATGATATAGATGAGTTAAACTTAACCAACTTTGAGCTAATCTGCAAGTTTAATGACACATCTAACACTAACAAGGAATTTTACAAATTTCAATTTTAAAGAATTAGGCCTGGGAAAGGATCAATGTTAATAGGTAGTCACAGTTACAAGGGATTGGTGCCTTTTCAGTTTATTGTAATATGAGTAAATTGGTTGGACTGTTTTTCTTTCTTTTGTTAACCTAAAAAACTAAAAATTCTGACTGACAGTACTACATGGTACCCTTTTATATGCCTTATTGAAAAATGCCCACTACTAAGCATTTGAGAGAGGTCCTTGGTCTTCCTGAAACCAAGGATTCTGACTGAAACCTTGATTCAAAAGTTCTAAACCCGCTACCTTGTTAATATCCTCTGCTTTTGAAAGAGGTCCTTGGTTTTAGGAAAACATTACTAAGCGTTTGGGAGAGGTCCTCGGTCTTCCTAAAACCAAGGATTCTGAATGAAACCTTGATTTGAAAGTTTTAACCCTGCTAACTTGGTAATATCCTCTGCTTTTGTAAGAGGTCTTTGAGTTTTAGGGAAACACAGGTTCTGTAGGAAACCTTGGTTCAAAAGTTTCAACCCAGTTACCTCAGTAATATCCTCTGTTTTTGGGGGAGGTCAATTGTTTTAGGGAAAGACGGGGTTATGTTTCCTCTGCTTTTGAAAGAGGTCCTTGGTTTTAGGAAAACATATGTTCAGTAGGAAACCTTGGTTCAAAAGTTTCAACCCAGATAACTCGGTAATATCCTCTGTTTTTGGGGGAGATCCATTGTTTTAGGGATAGACAGGGTTATGTAGAAAACATTGGTTCAAAAGTTTAACCCTGCTACCTCAGTAATATCCTCTGTTCCAATTTAGATGACGCACCTGAAGTTGCCTCACACTTCTCAGTTAATGATGTCGTTGAATGCCTCAATAATATGTTCAGAGAGTTCATCCTAGTGTCCAAAGCAACTTCTGGGAAGTCATTGGTTTATGTGCCAGAACTTACTGCTGAAATGCGTGTATGAAAAGGGTTTGCCAAAGGCACTCTTGTTAGAGTTTGAAGGTACCAAAAGAAAAATACAGTCTGTCAGCGCAAAAGTTGCTAGGGACATAACATTTAGCTGTACTCTTGTTTCTGAAACTCTTGTGATTAGTGTGGAAATGTAGTAATAGGACAGGAAGACGAACTCAAATTAGGTGAGGATGAAAATTTCCCTGAATTGGAGATCAACCTCGAGGTATATTTAGGAAAGTGAACCATCTACAAGGGAACCTATGCAGCAAGCAGAAATACCACCCACACTTGCGAAGGAATCCACTGGTTATGGTATGAAGACGCAAACAGATTCACTTCTCCTTTCTAAACAAGATGGGAAGGAAGAGGAATCCAGAATTGGTTGGGAAAAAAAAGGAGAATGGTAATGGACCAAGAGGTTGTATCATACTCAGCATTAAAAGGAAATAACAGGATGCGAATCCAATCCAAACCAGAGATCTTGAAGTTCAACTCCGAAAAGAAAATTCGACGGCAATTTCTTTCAAACTCATGAAAGAGCAGGAATATTAAGTTGAGGCAAAATTTTAGTAGCGTCACAACTTTGAAATAGTTTTCACAGTATCTGATAAAAGAATCGGCAAAAGACGAGTTCGCATATAAACGGTAGAAAACAGTGTTTTGATATCTTAAATTTTTTACTAATAAACTGCAGTGGTACGGCTTGTAATATCCAAATGATCATAATTGATAGAAATTTCACATAAAAAACAGAATTATCGTATCAAAATTGATATGATTGTTTAAATAAGATGTCCTGAGCATAAAAAGCTTATATTATGCATACGAGTCAGAAGATATAACTAAAATTTCCTTTCAAAATGTATTATAATTTCCGTGCAAATACGAATAAGCCAAAGGGCATTCATTAACGATATTACAATTTGACAGAAAATTTATAAAAGCAAACAGCACATCTACAGACATGCCTTCCATGAATTCTTATAAGCCCTTGCTTTACAAAATAGAACATAGGTTTCCCAGCCTCATGCTTTGTTTGATCGAAATCACTTCCCATCTAGTCACCGTAGATATTAGAATTTGACAGAAAATTTATAAAACAAACAGCACATCTACAGACATGCCTTCCATGAAGGCCTATAAGCCCTTGCTTTACAAAACAGAACATAGGTTCCCCAGCCTCGGGCTTTGTTTATTCTAAATCACTTCCCATCTAATCACCGTATGTTTTCCCTAAGAGTTTGATCTGTTGAGCTTGGAAAGATTGTTTGGAAAATCTTCATTGCCATTGCTGATCAATGACAATCAGAATTCTGGCCAAGACAAGACAGGAGAAATGGGCTAGAAAATTGGATTAACATAGTCAATGTCTTCCTTGAAATCTTTCTTCCTTCTTTATAGAAGACAGGTTGATAATAGTTTTCGGAAGTGTTGATTGCATTTTACGAGTGGAGAAGGGGTTTGACAAGAAAATCAAGGCTAATTGCCCACATGAAGGTAACTTAATGTATTTAAAATAAAACGTTCCTATAGCATCTAGATCTAGTTCTATTTATATTTCAAGTGATCAACCAACACACAGTCATGTGCAAGTGATCTGTAACAAGAAGTGCTGCCCTTCTCTCATAGAACATGGAGCATATCCAGGTAACTAAGAAATGGTGTCTCACTAGAGGAAAATGAGTGAATAAATTTCACTCCCACAACCAACAACAGGACTCACAGAATGCATCTGAGTAAATTAATCACCCTCCTGAAAGGAATTTTGAGGTGGCCACTGCTAACTGATATTTTGTGTATGAATTTTGACAATATTAACTGACACTGACCATGTATCCTAACAATGAAAATTTGAAAATGGATTCAAATAGAGAGGAGATCAGGAGGGTGGGCAGCACCGGCTTGTTGGGGGGATTCAGCTCCTTCTGAAGCAGGTAGGGGATTTTCAGAAGGTTTGATCTTTGGAATGTCACTGAGCATCTGAACAACCTCTCTCATGGTAGGCCTCTCTACGCTATGTTCTTCGACACATGCCATTGCCACACAGAAAACGTGGATAACGTCGTGCAAAGGAACTGAAGACAGCCTCTCGTCCAAAATGTTTGAAACTCCTTCCTTGGTTGAGTTAGTCATCTTGTTTACCCATTGAACAATATCTACACCATCTCCAAACTCCCCCACCGGCCTTCTACCAGTGACTAGTTCCAGCAGCACTACTCCAAAGCTATAGACATCACTCTTTTCATCCACTTTCAGCGTGTATGCATATTCTGAAAAAATAACACAAGAGAAACTGTATGAGAACTTACATATAAGCATTCGATCCATCAGCAGCCTTTCATCTAATTGATTCTCTTCAGAGAAACAGAGGGCATGGAAATTTCACATTGAAATAATATTAAAGGCAAGGAGATAAGCTTGATTGTTTACCTGGAGCAATGTAACCATAGGAACCTGCAATGGAAGACATACATTCCGAAGCCCCCGAATCCTGCAAAAACTTAGCAAGGCCGAAATCGGCTACATGGGCCTCAAAATTGGAATCCAAGAGAATGTTGTTGGACTTTACATCACGGTGTATTATAATCGGGGAGCAATCATGGTGCAAATAGCAGAGCCCTTTAGCTGCCTCAACAGCAATCTTGTATCTGGTAGCCCATTGTAAATGCCCACCTTTCTTCCCATGTAGTAACTCTCCCAGGCTTCCGTTTGGCATGTACTCGTAAACAAGCAGATTGATTTCTTGATTTGAGCAAAACCCCAACAGTCTCACTATATGGCGATGTCGAATCTTGCCCAAAGTCTGAATCTCTGCAGCAAAACCATGGTCGTGAGAAGACCCTCTTCCAATCCCAGGCAACCTCTTCACTGCAAATTCCTCACCGCTCCGCATCGAACCCTTGTACACAACCCCTGCTCCTCCCTTCCCAATAATATTTTCTTCTTTCAAACACTCCAGGACATCTTCACAGGTGAAGTCCAGCCTCTGGAATGCTGTTAGCTTCCAGGATCTTGAAGCATTACTTTTCTTCAAAGCCCTGGCTTTGAAGATGGCAGCAGAGGCAAAAACCAGTGAGCATAATAGCAAACCTATGACCAGAACCAGCTTTACAGTGGAAGAAATCGAAGAACCCTTAACATGAGCATGCGGCGAATTGGGCTGAACTGTGCAAGGTCCCAGATACAGCCCACACAATCCAGGGTTCCCAACGAAGGAAGTTGCATTGAAGAAAGTGAACTGGCCACCATTTGGTACAACACCAGACAGATTATTGTGGGAGAAGTCCACAGAAGTCAAGCTCTGCATCTGCTCTAATTCAACCGGAATGCTTCCAGAGAAATGATTCCGCGAGATATTCAGATAATTAAGGATGCCCAGATTGGTGATTGTGGAAGGAATTGGGCCACTCAGATTATTCCTACTCAAATCTATATATGATAAAAGCTTGCATTGACTTATCCCATCTGGGATTTGCCCCGAGAATCTATTGTTGCTGAAATCCAACTTGCTCAGTTGTCTCAGTTTATTAATCTCAGCAGGAATAGGTCCTGTGAATTCATTTCCATTAAGCAAAATCTCTGTTAAACCAGCGAACTTACCTATAGTCCGAGGCAGGGGTCCGCTGAGCATATTATTGGAGACAGTCAGCTGCGTCAGCCCCGGGGAAACTTCGATACCCTCCGGCATTAGGGGACCAGTAAGATAATTGTCCTGGAGCTCGATGAGGCTCAACTGAGGTAGATTCAACAGCCCAACAGGAATCGAACCGTTGAGATAATTGTCTCCCAAGCGAAGGCGTGTGAGAGATTTGCAGGAACCCAAGGTTGCCGGAATGGGGCCGAAGAATAAATTGCCGAGCAGAATGAGGCTCTGCAGCTTCCCACCCATGCAGAGATCCGGAGGTATGAGACCCGTGAGCTTATCAGACGAGACATCCAGGGTCAGCAGCTTGCCATTTCTTCCGAGGCGGCGGGGAATCGAACCCGTGACGTTGTTGCTCCAGAGATTCAGCACCTCGAGGTCCGGCAGGTCGCCGATGGAATCGGGGATTCCGCCATGGAGCCTGTTATGGAACAGATTCAGAAGCGTGAGCGAGACCAGGTTCTTGAATTCTTCCGGGATTTGTCCAGTCAGCTCATTGAATGAAAGATCCAACGACTTGAGGTTTCTCAGATTGCCGAGCTGGGGAGGAATGGGGCCCGACAGGACGTTCAAGAAGAGGAAGAGCGAGTCGAGCGAGCTCAGATTGCCTAGCTCCGCGGGAATCGAACCCATGAGCCCGCAGTTAGACATGTCCAGTCGGATGAGCTTCTTTAAGTTCCCAAACTGAGGCGGGATCTCGCAGGAATAATTGTTGTAGTGGCCGATGAAGAGGTATCGTAGCTCGGCGAGTTTGCCGAGCTCCGGCGGCAAGTTACCGGTGAGGCCATTTCCGTTGAGGCCCAGGTAGTGGAGACTCGTCAGGTTGCCGTAGCAAGCAGGAATCGAACCGTAGAAATAATTTCCGCCGAGGTGGAGGTACCGGAGTCTGGCTAGCGACGCAACTTCCAGAGGCAGGGGGGCGGAAAAATTGTTGTTGTAGGTGTCCAGCAACTCCAGATTCACTAAACGAGAAATGTTTGCCGGGATCTCGCCGCTGAAGTTATTGTTGGATATATTGAGGAATCGCAGAGTGGAAATGTCGAGGATGGCCGACGGGAACGGCGTGCTGAATTTGTTGAGCGCCAAGCTGAGATTCACGAGACTGTCGAGGCTCGATAATGTCCGGGGCGGAATGATGCCCGACAGATTCATGTTGGTCAAGTCCAGCGAACTCGTTCTATTGAATTCGTTGCACAGGACTCCAGTCCACCCGCAGAAATTGGCGGCGTCGGACTCAGTCCACCCGGCCAGGGCGCCGTTGGGATCCGACATGGCTGACTTGAACGCGAGCAGGATCTCGGCATCGTCGTTAATGGCGGAAGAAAGCGTGAGCAGAACCAGAATAGAAATCACGAGAAGGGACGAGATTCGAAACACGGACCTCATGGTTCGTAACTTCGTCTGAGAGTGCCGAGCAGCAGCAGCAGCACCAGTGCCGTGGGCTTTCAAGATAGAGGGGAGTATTATTTTTATATTTGTTTCGTCTCTTGTCGGATTCTGGCGAATCAACCCTGCGGCCACGAACGTGAAAAAAAAATTCAGAACGTCCAATAATTAGTCGACGAAAAGGAAAATGCAACGTAGTGATGGTCAGAAAAAGATAATTTCGCTTTTTGACGACCGGAGTCAGAAGCTTTTCTGATAAGCGACGGAAAGCCTGCGTGAGTGGTCCCATATCAGTTCCGACAATCGATACACTCACGCCAATTATTGCGGAAGCAAATGGATCAAGAAAATAAAAATTTATTTATTTATTTACTGCGTACTGGCGTAACCTTTCGCTGTCGGAGTCAGTAAATACATACGGTATTCCAGTTGTTTCCTGAGTACGGTATTCCAGTTGCTGGCCATGACAAACAGCGGTGATAGATGTGACACCGCCCACTCCAATTTTGACGGCGTTTTCCCTCATTATTTTTTTTGACTGAAATTCAGTGTTCAATGTACTGCATTTGGAGATTCGCGCTAATTTGGAGAATATAACGTTCCATGTTTAAAGAGATACCGCTATTTTAAATTTGGAAGAGCCTTCAGTGGTTTATTTTTGGGTTAAGACTTTTTGTCCCCTGCTTAGCTGGTGTGTCAGCATCTTTTATATTTTAATATTAATAAAGTAAGTTTGTTTTTATGAAATAAAGTAGGGTTGTTTTTATGTCATATTTGATAAATGATATTATTTTATTTTATTTATTTGATCAAAAGTTTTGAATTTATTTGATATCATCAACAAAATAATATTATAAAATTTTGTTGTAGGATGATATCATCTTTGTAATGACTAAATAATATTATAATATTTTAGTGTAGGGATATACATTTAAATAAATATTTCATTGAAATTATTGACATTGGTGTGATAATTAAATATTTTTAATATTAATATTAAATAAATATTTTATTGAAATTATTGACATTGGGGTAATAGTTCAACTTTTCATTTTTAGTATTCATATTAATATCAATTATATATATTTATTTAAGAATTTAATTGATTTTATTTTTTGTGATTGTGTGATTTTTTTAATTTAATATTAATAAGTCAGTGTATTTTAATGTTATAAAATTGTTTAAAAACAGTTAGGACAATTTTGGACAACTTTTTACATATTTTTTGAAATTATACTAATAAAGGATAAGCTTTTAGAATATTAATGTTTCAACAAGTTTTCAAAATATAGTATCGTGTAAAAAGTTGTTTCCACCAAAAGACTTTTTAAATTCAAATTTATTTAGATGAGAGGTTTTGTTAAGTTTTCATTAGATTAGGGTTAGGATTTTTGAGTTATGAGGTTTGGATTTTTGAATTATAATGTTTTTAATTTTTAATTTCTTTTTATATGGTTATAAAATGTATGGTTATAAAATGTAATTTAGGATTTTGAATTATCCGGTTAGGAATTTGAATTATAATGTTTTTAATTTTAAGATATGGTTATAAAATGTTATTTAGGCTTTTTGTTATGGCATTTTTATAAATGAGTAAAGTTTTTTTATATGAGTGTTTTTGCAAATGAGAAAAGTATTATATATATGTTTTAAATAAATTATAATTTTTTTTTTTTTTCATTGTAATGTTTCCATTATTTAATTTATTAATAAAAGTTGGTTTTAATTGTAATGTGTTAATGTGTTATTTTTAATATTGTTTGTGATCTAGTTATAATATTGCATGTTATTCATTTTTAGATGTAAGTTTTTACTTTTTATAATTTTAATATTAACTTTTCATAATTCTTATGGATTTTTTTTGGGTTATAGTTGCTATCAAAGGTGGATATATATTGTTCATTTGGAATCTAAATCACAAAGTTTTTGTGGCTAGTGTATCTCTACCCCTTTAAAAATTGTATGCCCCCACCTTGTATGGGCAATATAATGTCATAGTACTAGTATGGTGGGCATTAGGGCATAACATTAAGGTTATGGCTTGTACTATATGCGAAATGGGACCCACTTTAATGGGTATCCATCTATTGGAATAAACCATATACATCCTCCACTATTGTGATATATGAAATTTATGGCATGCCATTAGTACTAGGAAAGATATGTGTGGACTATTTTTTTTCTATTTTAACAATTACTTAAATTTTCCATTAAATGTTAGGTGGGTGAGTGATGGATAATCTCACATGGTGAGATAAGGAGTCATGACGCATTATAGATTCCACTAAGAGTTTTTCTTAACCTCACATAGAGTTATGATGCATTATATGTTGCACTAAAAGTTTTTCTCAACCTCATATTGTGAGGTAAGGAGTCATGATGCATTATATCCTACACTAAAAGTTTTTCTTAATATCAAAATTAGTTTATATTACAATATTTTGTTTGATGTGAAAATATCTCCCCTTGTTCTAATACTAACATGCCATGACGTTGATCTGACAACATCCTCCATCACTTAAGTACTAGAATCGTGCATCGTACCAATGTCATACCTTGTGGGCTTTCTTTAACCACTGGTCATTATCTATAAAGTGTACTACGAGTTATTCCTACAATGGCATATTTTTATAAGAAAGGAATCATATAAACATGGAATGGAACCGTCTACAACAATATTCCCACTTTCTACTTAGGAGGTGTGATTAAAAAAAATAACATTTTGTCTCAACAGCGACCAATATTAATGTTAAAATGAGGAATAAGTTAGTAAGTGGACAAATTCATTATCTTTCAAGGGGGAGTCCTCCCTTGAATACAATGGGAATTTCGCTAGACTACGTTTGATCGATGGGAACTTTGACCATGGAACCTTGTCGTTAATTGTTTTGGATCATTTTAAAATGGGCCAAATTATTAAAAATTCAACAAAATGAATGAATTAAGAACAAAATTTTGTTTCACCAAAACATTGAATTTATACACTTGTTAAATCACTCTTTGAAATGGAAAAAAACACTATCATATCAACATCATCAACATGAAAAATTATATCTTCATTAACCATAATTCTAGAATCTAGCTTTAAAGAAATTGAGAGAATCAAACCCATAATCTCTCCCAACTTTAAAAGAGAAATAAGAAATTTACTTCTAATTCACAATCATTTAAATTAACCCTCAAAACTAAAACCAATAATTATACAAGTTGAAATTTGATAAACAACCTTGCATAATAATAAAGTATGCTTATCATAAAATACACAACAATTTACTTATTGGATAATTGGAAAGACACCAATAAATATCCCTTAACAATCTTGGTTAGCAAATGTTTATAGTCATTTTTGGAAAATTAATGTTATTTATATAAATATTTATTATTAAAAATATTAATAAATATTATGAAATGTTAAACACAAAATAAATATTAATTTTAAATTAAATAAAATATTGTTTATGTATAAGGTGTTTGGATAGACTATGGTCGCATTGTTCATTTCATAGATGTTAGAGTCGCTACTCATTTTCTCGCTTATTTGGGATATTATTTCTTGGACATGACCATGATGTAACCTCGTAAATATCAAACTCACAAAAAAAAAAATATTATATATACAAAATAGTAACTAGGTGAGTAATATGTTTGTGTTGACAAAATTATAAATAATTAAATTATTATAATACAAAAATTGTAATAAATATAAATTTTAAAAGTAGTAATAAAATAAAGAATTTTAAATTTTATTTATTTAAAACATTGTTAATAAATTAATTAGTAATGGAATTTTTATCATTAGAAATTTGATTTTAAATAATTTGTATATTTTTAAATATAGGAATTGGACCATTTAGGAAAAAGAACTTTTTTTATGATTAGAAATTTGATTTTAAATAATTGTGTATTTTTCTAAAGTATGAGAATCTGACTAATCATAGTTATTGGTGAAGTTTCATTAACTAGTTGGGGTAAGGATTTCAACATTTTGGGCATCACCTCTACCATGAACCAATTTAGTGTGTATATTTATTATGGTAATTGGTTAAAAGTTAAAACTCTTGGCAAGAGGTTACATGTCAGGGACTTAAGAGTCTTGTTCCAATTTTTTCTCTTCGTCATTTTTTATCATGCTACAATGCCTTTCCTCAGTTATAGTTGCTTGATCAACCTATACCTATTACAATTAGAATATGTCTCTTCACTTAAATTATGTCAATTACTTTGCTTTAAGCTATAAAAAGTTAGATGCACAACTCAGTCCAACACAATCAAGTTCACCAAACAATACGTACATATCCAACTACAACCTTAAGACATCTTGATAATACTTATATTTAGCCAGTATTTCATAGGTTAGTCAACATAAAGCAAAGCAAAGCAAAGAACATAACATTTATATAACTAAACTTTAAGCAGCCACAATACACGAGTATTGGGGACACCAAAGGTAAAACCTTAACTTTATTTATATGAAGAATGTTACAACATATAATAGAGGTGCATAATCAATTACTTGCAACTTATTTAGAGACCGCAATTACACAAGATTCAATTTCTTACAAGAACTGCTAATTCAACCCCTAAAGCAACTACAAACTTACCTCCTATAAATCTCATCTTCTTCTTATTTTGACTTTGTTAGTGCAATTACCCCTATTGCACCTAACCCCAAACTCGCCCCAATTGCAAAGCTCCTTTACACTCCTTATGATCACTTATGTCCTAACACTTTGAGGCGTCCTCCTTTTAAACGAGACATGCCTTACACTTGCAACCTTCTCACTTTAAGGTTGATGCAAGCACCATTCATCAACTTGCTTCCTTTGGTGGCTTGTTCGTCAACCATTTACATAAGACATTCCAAGTTATTCCAAGTTGTGTCAAGTCATCCTAACGTATTTTAAGTCATCCCAAATTTTTCTCATCCATTCTTCTCACCACATCCAAATGCTTTTGACTATGCCCAAATGCATCCAAAGGTAGCTCTAATGGCTAAGGGATGCTTCACCATTGGGTCTGCATGTTCATAAGGACAACATGGAACAATTCATCACCATGCTCTTTCTTCTTCTTCTTTTCAGTAAGAAAAAAATGTTGGTTTCTATTAATAGAATGGAAAAAAAAAACAATACATATTTTATGTGTATCTATCATTGAAACTTGCATATAGCAAAGGTAGTGAGAGGGAAAAACATCCAAATGTGATCGTTTGACCCAGTCATAATAAATGCATGTTGTGAGGTCCCATCTAGGCACTTCCAAATATAGCAGAGAAGCGTCGCCACCATGTTCATTGTTTAGTAAGTAACATCTAACATTGCAATCTTTAACATCTTTCCACACTTACCTAAACAACATGACTATTGTCATTTATAAATAAAAACCTTAAATTAAGCCTCTAAAGCACATCTTCCCTCAATATAGGTCTCTAAATACACATTTATATTTAAGTATTAAAATTAACTTATTACTTTTAAATAAATAACCCTATAAAATTTTATTTTCTCACATTCTTGTTATTATAATTAATCAATTATACATAGATAATCTATCATATTATTGATGAAACTATCTTCTATATAATAATAATTTATACATAGATATCTACATTATGAACTATCTTCTTTATTTTAGTCAGCAATTACTAGTAAAATTACTTTTAGACATTATCTATATTATCGACAATTTATCATTTTTTTTTTAATTATTTCATATAATAATTAGTTATAATAACACTAAATTTATTAAACTGAAAGTAATGTACTCTAGGTAATCAACTAGATAAGATCGCTTTAAGAATCAATGAGACACAAAGCCCTATAATTTCAACCCTCCCTCTATCAGATTTTACACCTAACATCTCATCTGTGCCCAAAAGGTTTTGATTGGCTTTAGCTTTGTACATGAATTGTGATGATGATGTTCCCATCTCAGTGACATTATTCAATTGATTGAAGCACTGTATGCATTGGATATTAGGATTAACTCCGGAATAAAAGGCCTCGCAACTTTGCCTTGTCGGTACTTCGTTAATTAAACATATTTAATTCCTCCCACCAAGGAACACCTAACCCTAAGTCTAGTTTATCCATGAAAATTCTTGAAATAAATTGTGGTTTTCCCTAAGTCAACATAGGGGTTGAGTAGTTAATATTTGGTAACCTCTATAATCACGCTAAAATCTACCTCGCTGTATTCAATTATATTTTTAGTTTTCCACCAAATGGTACCTAGAAGTTTTAAATTTATACACATTACAAAGGCATGGGAAGAAGAGGTTTGTGTAACCAAAATGTGCAGCGAAAAGGGGACTTTTGACTATGATGATGTTTAGGTATGAGTGGGGTCTTAAAGAACCATAAAGTATTTGGCAGAAA
>APFE031387022.1:114457-137701 GCA_000404065.3 Pinus taeda
TATCATTTTAATAATAAATAATAAATACAATTAATAATAAGATAAATAAAAATTTTAAAGCCAACCTCATCTCCTTGAAATCAAATTATCTTAATACTATTTATCCTATCACTAAGCTCTTCTTCTATCATCATTGTCCTGATGATGGATCCCTGTTGGGATTTGAAACGTTGACAAGTATGATTATTACTATGGCTACTCTGAAATTCAACTTAAAATAAATGAACCACAAATGCCTGAAATCCAAAAGATAATCATGCTTGTTTGCATAAGAAAATAACATATTACTATATTCGAGAACAATAAAGATGAGAAAAAAATGAAATTCCCAAAATCCCCATAATATTCCAGGATGTTCCCCATACAATTTCTAGCATAAACAATATGATTTTCAACTGAAAGCACATGAAAAAGATATATATATATTTCAACATAGAATATGTACATGAAACAATATATATATATATATATATATATATATATATATATTTGAGGAAATAAATGGTTGAAATTTCTGCAATTAAAACCTTGCTATACCATACAATTTCTAGATACTAAAACATATTTCCAATTAAAAATTATGCATAATTTCACCAATGTATAATGAAGAAGATGGTTGGAAAAATATGCAATCAACCCATGGTTGTCCCACAAAATTTCCAATGTCCACAATGCCAGCTTTCAAATGAGATCTATAGTTTTCCATAAGACAAACTACTTTGAAGACAAATCATTATACAAATAACTATTATCAAAATTAATAATAATACTTATACTAATGCCTAATAGATAGTGGTAGCTCGTATAATATTATCAAGAGGTAAACTCATTCAGGTCGATTTGTGAAACACAAAATGATATCTTACTTATTTGTAACACACAACGTGCCTATAGGACAATTTTTGCAAGAATCTACTATTTCATAATTTTGGAGCGGTCGATGAGGAGACAACTCAACTGAAATATAAATAACCACACTAGGACACAACTAAATCTTCATCAATACAGATGAAAATATGAATATGTTAAATATTTTTTTTAAACATACAACATAGAGATATAAATAAAATATATGAATATATTAAATATTTGGTTCTAATTAAAAATAATAATTAATCTCACATGTATTAGATATAACAACTATAGCAGTTGAAAATGGGTGGTCCAAGGTTTTGTTGCCGTGACCTCTGGCTGATCTTAGCCATGGATGCTCACTTGCACCTGCCTCCTTAACTAGCTTTCAACCTTGCACTCACCAGTGCCAATTTACCTGTTCCGGTTATTTGCCTTGACCGCCTTTAGCTGTTTACGTTTTTCCCTCTCCCACTCTGGTTTACAGACCTCCTCGACAACTAACCACGGTTTTGTTGTTATTTTATTGTCCTCGTCCGACAGTTGTCATAACTTCCCTTGACAATCATGGATGACCTGGGTGAATTTTTGGACACTTTGAAGGATGTGCCCTCATGGACCCCCACCAGGACCGCTGCAGCAGGTCTCTTCCCCTTCATGTCCGAATTGACTGACGAGGTTGAAACCCTTTCTCCGCTAACTCACCCTCACATCTCGCCAGTTACCCTTCTTGAAGAAGCGGCCTCCCCCTAGTTCTCATTTCTTAGGCTATCTTGTCATGTTCTCGGGCATCTCTGCTCCACTACACAAGCCTGTTGACAAAACCCTAGCTTCTGAACATGTCCAGATCTCTCTTTCAGCGGTTTCCAGTTTCATTTCCCCTGACCTCCCTAAGGGCTCGACAATGGTAGGCTCGGGTCATTTTGCTCCACGGACCTCCTCGGTGCCCTCTCAGGGGCATTTCACAAGCATTGGTCCCATCTCTGGCATTTTTGCTACCATCCCGCAGGAGGCATCGGAAAACCCTAGGGTTTCTTCACCGGGACCTTCACTTCCAGCTTCGTCATAAGAGGCGATGGACGTTGGGGCTTCAAGGTTTTCGAGAAAGAATTAGGGTCCAAAGCTCCGTGCCTGTGCAACACCCCTTAATATAGTTAAAGACGTAAAATTACTCGACGCCATGGACACAGCAGCAAAGGTCTTGGTCGACCGGGTGCGAGGTAGACATTACAGTGTGGCTAAACTGCAACAATGGGTCTCGAAGGTTTGGGGAGATAATCTGAAGGAGATTCCGAAGGTGAAAACTTTGGTCAAAGGGTGGTTTGCATTACACTTCAACATCTTGGAGCACACCAACTGGGTGTTGTCCACAGTTTGGCACCTAGATTTAGCCCCGGTCCTACTTTGCCATTAGACTCCCCTCTTCGATTCGGCGCGGGAGAGGGTGGGTGCCGGTCCAATTTGGGTCCACTTGCTCGAACTTCCATTGCATTTCTAAACAGAGGATGTATTCAGGCATATAGGAAATGCACTCGGCACTTACCTCACATTTGATGATTCATACTAGACCTCAGGGAAATTATCATATGCAAGGATATTGGTACATTTGGACCTGTCTAAGGGATTGCTTGAGTTTATTGACATTTGCTAGAGGAACCACACTAGACTACAATTGATAGACTACGAGGGCATTCCATTTTGATGTCGTCGATGCCATAAGGTCAGGCATCTTTTTAAGGATTTTCCTTTGTTGAAAAAAAAAAATCACAGGCCACAGATCAGGATGTGGACTCCCAAATACATACTCATCAGGAGGCACAACCCAGGAGTCAGGTTATGTTGGCCTCACAGGACCCGGATGCAGCTGAGATCTCGATCAAACAGCAGAAGACTCCTGTAGTTGAGGCAGTGGCTCATCCACAGCCGAAGAAGCGTGGAAGGCCTCCTAACCATACACAGCCTCCTCCGTCTCATCCACAGTCGCCATCTGAGGGCCTGCCCTCGACAGGTATGAACTCTTCCACCATCCCTATTCCCACATGCAACACTTCCCATATTGACTGTTTTTTTCTAGCTCATTATCTGCACTTCATGTAATAAATCCTTCAATTGATCAACATAATCAAGATTTTGATGCTATCTCCCCTAAAACTACTCCTCTCACCTGCCCGATTTCATCTATCCCCATTTTTCCCCTGCACCCTCCCCAAACCCACCTTCTCATCTCCCATCTACTACTCCCTCCTTACAAGTCCCCCCTCCTAGGAGATACATGACTTGATCAAAATCCAAGAGATAAGCCCAGGACCAAGTTGGGCTTGAAATCATTCACTCTCCCCCTCCCCCGAAAATTTTGAGGGGTCGACCCTCCTTCCTTTCTAAAGCCCAAGGCACAGCTGAAGATGAGATTGCTTTGGGGGTACAATCCACCATCCCATGGATTCTTAGAGCAAGAGAATCCCAGCCTACCCCCCTCATTGAAGATTTTCTCCTACAACTGTAGAGGGCTGGCTAGGCTAGACAAGAAACTAGCTCTTCATCGATTGTTGAAAATGCTCAGCTTGATATTATTTTTCTGCAAGAAACCCTGGGACCTATTTTAGACATTGAGCAGTATCTCCAAAACATGCTCCCTGGGTGGATATTTTTTGGTCCTAATGCGCATGGGAGGTCAGGTGGTCTTGCATTGGGCTACAACTCCCATACCATCAAATTACATAATTGCTCGGGTGGGCTAGATCATATTGGAGCAAACATCAGTTCGGCTGATCTGGGGACCCATTTTAGGATCTTAAATGTATATGGCCCGTGCTTGAATAGACCTGCTTTTTGGCAGAAGCTCCTTAGCTCTGATACTCTTTTGACCGACTTGTCATCTTCCCATATGCTCTAGCTGATTTATCTCCCATGGGACCTATTCGTACCTCAAAGTCAGCTGTGGAATGTTAGTGAAGCCGCAGAAACTGTCAAATTCTGTAACTCATACAAATTGAATCAAACTTACAAAGAAAAATGTATAGAATTCAGAGCACGTGTACTTTATTGCCTATTCATGTGGTTTTTTATTTCAAAATGGAGGTGTAGTGGTATAAATATAAGTGGAAAATAAATAAAAGACAAGGTAACAAACTATCAAGAAGATGCAATTATTGTGGCCCAACAATGTGTTTTCTCATAATAAAGGGTGAACCATATTTTAGGTGTTAATTCTTACGTTGAACCAATAAAATTTGTTAAATATCCAATCTCACTAAAATCCATGTGTTACATAGCTCATGATGTAAGTTATTAATCCCTTGTTCATGACTTTAAAAGAGGCATCCTAGTCACTAGTAATAACCTTATCATCATGTGGCATTCATGTGGGATTGAAAGGGAGCTTGAGAGAAATAGTGAGATCCCCCTAAGATATCATCACTTTGGCATATCTTGCTATAAATTTTATAATCCATATTGGATCTTTATATTTTTTGTCATTTATATCAATGCCTTCAAAGTGGAAAAATTGGAGAAACCAACTTGTAGGTTCATTTTTACGAGCTGGTCCCAATTTGGAGAATTGGGATTTGAAAGTTTCTAAAGCCATTTTGAGGCATTAAACAACATTTTTTGGTGTTAAAAATATATAAGTAGGTTTTGGACCTCTAATGTTGTTTTACACTAAAAATCCTTTCAAAAAATGAAAGAATCATGCTAATTGGAGTTTGTATGCAAAAATTATGCCTCATGCATAGTTGACCTATCGTGATTAACCACAATGCAAGAGAATGCAATGTCAAACCTTAGTACTCATGCAATAGGGGCTAACCATGTGTGGACTATGAAGAACTATGTTATAACCAAGCCATTTTTAGGAAAAGGGTTTACATTCTATTGGATTGCATCTACTTCCATAGTAGAGTATAACAATTGGGAGTGGGAGTAGAAAGCATAGTAGAGGGGGTTAGTATTCTATAGTGGCCTTAGTGGCCTAAAAGGCCATAATTATAAGATAAATCCATAGAGAGTTTCATCTCCTTTGTACTTGCAGTATTTCCATTCCAGAGAAAAAGAGAGCAGAGAATCCTCACATTCCAACTGGGTTTTCTCTCATAAGGGTTCCATGGAGCAAATCCTTGCACTCATTATTGGTGTGTGATTGTATTTTTTATTCTCTATTTTTTGCATTTTATCTATTACAAGCATAAGAAGTAAATCAATAATTAAAAAATATGGAATATAAAGGAATTTAACCTTCATAATATATATTTTAGTTCATTTTTATGAGATATATTGTGACAAAATATCTAGTGGAATATCCACATCAGTTTACAAATCATATTGGTATTAGAGTAGGTTTCATTAGGGAATCTTGTGGCAAGTTGTAGGGGATCTAGGAAGTGGTTTAAGCAAAAAGTCTCACAAAACCTAGGCATGGAAAATGAGTCTACTCACAATAAATTTTATTCGACAAAAGAGAGATTTTGAGGATGGAGGAGAAGGCTGTGGATGTTAGCCACAATATGAACCTTTTTATAGCAGCTCAAGAAGACAAGCTTGGAATTAGAGAAGATGGAGGTTCCAACTCAAAATTCAGATCAAAGGCGAAATTAGGGGTTAATGAAGACCCAAAAAGGAATTAGGAAAAGAACCTGAGAAAGAGAAGTCTATTTCAAGTGTTGTTACCCATTCGTAGTACATATCCAAGATGGAAATGAAGGTTGACATAAAACCATAACAAGGTGAGATTGATGCCTTTGAATTAAATCATTGGTTGCAACAATTATAAAAATATTTTAAAATTCACCACATAGATGAGGAGTATAAAATATCATTTTCTAGATTGAAGTTAGAGGGCCATGCCCTAACTTGGTGGGAATCCATACATAGACACTTATACTAGAGGGTGATCCCCTAGTACCTAAGTGGGAGGAAGTTAGAGGGCCATGACCTAACTTAGTGGGAAATCCATACATAGACACTTATACTAGAGGGTGATCCCCCAGTAACTAAGTGGGAGGACTTTGAAACCCTCATAAAGTCTCAATTCTATCCAATCAAGTATGTAAAGGACCAATGGATCCAATGGAATTACTTTAGGTATAGGCAAGGCCAAAGTGTGCAAGAGTACACCACTAAATTTAGGAAGATGACCATCATGTTGGGCATCTCTCCCAAGAGCCTAGATGTACTCCTCAAGAATCTAAAGTCTACATATCCATCTATAAAAGAAGATGATCTTATTTGAGCCAATAATAGGGGACAAGGCTTATGTATAGGCACAATTCCTAGAATTAATTGGACAAAAGAAAGGGAATTCAAGTGGTTCAAAACATAAAGAGAACCAAGAAGCTTCCAAGCAAGGGAGCAAGAAGTGGAAAGCAGGGAGGACGAGAAGACATCAATCACTACACATTAGTGCAAGGATCCTAGAAATCATTACAATCGCTACAACATTGACGATCACAGCGAGAAGTTTTGGAAATTGCATCTAGAGATGAACCCAAAGAATTATAAGGAGGATGGGAATAAAAATAATATTCTCACAATAGGTTTGAGAAATCAAGATGAAATCAAATTTTATGTGTATGATAATATTCTCTACACTTAAGTGAAAAAGGAGGTGAATTTGAGTAGCCCTCATCACTAGAACGAGAAGGAGACGACTAAACTCTTCCATGTGAAGTTCTGGGTAAAGAAGAAAAAGACTAATGCCCTATTTGACTAAGGTTCATAGGCCAATATTATAGTAGCACATCTGATCAACAACTTATATTGAATATTCATGGTCATCCTGGCCCATATGCATTAGGATGGGTAATTAAGGTAACAAAACTGTGTAGAATGGCATTTTTCATCAGTGTTAAATTTATTGATGAAGTAGAATTGGATGTAGTTCCACTTCATGCATGTGGAGTTTTGTTTGAGAAATCCATATATATATATATATATATATAGATATATATTGTATGCTACCATTCTAAAGTGTTTCATGGGGAAATTCTCAACTACACTACATATGAAAAGGAGCTCTATGTTTTGGTACAAGATGTAAACAATTGGAAACACTATTCGATGGGAAAGGAGACCAATGTACACACAAATCACTATCCTCTATAGTACCTATAGGCCTAGAGTAAGCTACAATCAACCAGAAACTAGTGACTATAATTGGATGGGGTTATTACAACAATTTCATTTAGTTATCAAGTACAACAAGGGAAACAAAAAAAAGTTAATTAACATACTTTTGAGGCCACCTACATAAAAAATTACAGATTTTATAACTCTAATTCACATGGGCCCTTTAACCCATGATGCATACATAGAGGCATATACAAAGGATGAGGACTTCATGGAGATGCTTTAGCAATTGCAAAGCTAGAGCCATGCAAATGATGGTGACGACATAGTGCTAAAATTGGAAACTAGGGCTAAATTACACTTTGTACAACTCGTTTTATGGATATTATGATTGAATTGAATTCCTCTTTTCAAGAGGACCAACTTCGACCCAAACATCATCAAATTTGGACAAGGGAAACTATACTTATGAAGAAAAACCCACATATGCACATTTGGACAAGTCGAACCTAATGGTAAATTAGTCACCCTTGGAAGCCTATAAATACAAGTGACCTCAAGCTCATTTAGACATAACCAAGAATATCATTCTTCTCTTCTTCATTGATTGGTTCTTATAGACCTAAGGTTGGGTGGACAAAAGAAATTAGCAAAGGTTCAAAATTACAGGGTCTGAAGCTCGCATTTGTTTTTAGGGTTTTGGGTTATAGTCGTTGGCTAGTTAGAGGATAAATTCGACTTCATTCGCTAGGTTGTAGACTTAAGAGAGCGAATGGAAGCCTTGAATTTCTCACACAACCCCTTTTCCCTGCGACTAGAAAGTTTGAATTAAATTTTACCGTTGACCAAAGTTGAGCGCAGAGAGGAAAAGTTGTCTTTGATATATTGATGTTGGAAACATATTTTTGAATGTTATTGGGTTATTTTTCTGAATGATGTATAATTGGGCTCACTGTACTCTCTGTTGAACATTTTATGACAATCTAATAAAAGAAGAATTTAAAAGAGTTTTCCCCCTTGTGGGGTTTTTCCCTAGTCTTTGACCAAACCTGGTGTCTCTTGTTGGTGTGTTGATTGTCTCCTTTGTCATTGCATTTATTGTTCTATCTTCAATTATTGTTAATGATTGGAAAGATTAATTGGTATTAAAAATATTGCTAATTGAAGTATTGAATTGGGATAAAGTAATTGATGCAACATAGAACAATATGAAAATTTAACATGGTTTCAGAGATAAGGTTAAGGACAAGCCCAAAAGGAGACAAGCATTGAAGAAATCATCTTTAAAAAGTTGAAGGAACTGATCTAGAAAATTCGAGATGTCTTCCTCCTTGAAGGAAAATGAGAAGCTGGGTGACTCATCTAACTTTGCTACATGAAAATTCAGGTTGGAGATCATAGTTGAAAACAATGATGTTTTGGATTACATTCAAGGAAAAGTACATGAGCCTTTGGAGAATGCTTCCAATGTTATCAAGAATAAGCACAAGAAAGGTGAGTTTTAAGAAAAACAAATTATAGTTGATGATTTACAAGATAATTTACTTGCATATGTTGGAAATTTGAGGAATTCTAAGGACATGTATAATACGATAGTTTTGTCATGTATGAAGTCAATCATTTGAAATTATGAAATTGTCTCCTTGAAATATCAACTCAAAGGCACGATGATGAACAAAGGAGAGTATGTGCAATCCTACATTATGAGGACATCTTGTCTTAGAGATCAATTGCAAAGAGTTGGTGAATCTGTGTCTGATAGGGAATTGGTGATTGTGACTCTAATAGGCCTCCCTCCTATTTGGGAAACCTTCATTACTACTATAAGCAACAACAACACCCTCCCATCATTTGATGAAATTGTTAGAAAACTCACTCAAGAATAATCAAGGATGATATCAAGAGGAAGTATTTAAAAGCATGGTGAGGGAGAGTCTGCTACATTCATCACTTAAAACAATAAGAATAAAGCAAGAGGAGGTCCATCAAATTCAAGAAATCCTCCACCTCAAGATACAAAGAGAAGATATGATAGATCAAAATCTCACATTGAATGTTATAATTGTCACAAGAAGGGTCATTATGCTCAAGATTTCCCCGAGAAGAACAATTGTCCATGCTACAATACTAGAAGCAACATCAATAGTTTTGATGATCATAAAATAAAAGATGATTTAAGGAATACAAGAAGAAGAAGAAGAAATGCTCCTAGTGACCATGAAGAAGATCGTCATCCCCAAAAGAAGTCAATATTCTCCAGGTATGAAAGTAATGTTGCAAATCAATCTGAATATATTCTTATTTCTGCCCTTACTAGTTCATCTCCTCCAGATTCGTGGTATAGTTGGTTGGTTGATAGTGGGTCCATTCATCACTTCTTTGGATATAAGGAATTTCTCTCTAATTGGGTAGAGATGGAGTCAAATTTGAAAATCATTCTTGGAGACAACTCCACTCATCCCGTCAAAGGATTGGGGTTTATAAAATTTCATTTGAATTCTGAGGACTCTATTTTTCTCCATGATGTAATGTATGTGCCGAGATTGAAGAAGATTTTGGTATCAATATCCACTTTCAACGACAAAGGGATGAGGGTTTCCTTCATCAGGGGAAAGGTTCTTACTTGGCCTATTGGATCACCTAGGAGAGATGCATTCAAATTGGGATCAAGATATGAAGGACTCTCCAGGGTTACTGGAAGACCTCTTCTAGCATTGGTTCATGATATTAATCATCTAAGCGAGTTATGGCACCGAATATTGGCCAATCTACACTATGATGGTCTTCCAAAATTCGAGAAATTGGTCTTCCAAAATTCAAGAAAGAGACAATTGTTCCCTATGCTCCTGAACAAAATGAAGTGGCTCAAAGAAAGATCAAGTCCATTATAGAAGCTGCACGTGCCATGCTCCATGATCAAAAGTGCCAAAGTTCCTTTGGGGAGAAGCAACGAATGTTGTCGTATATGTTCAAAACAAGGTGCTTAATGAAGCATTAGACAATAAGACTCTCAAAGAATTATTCACAGTTGTCAAGCCCAATTTTGGTCATCTTTGTATCTTTGGCTTCCCCATATACTTTCATGTGCTTAAGGACAAAAGAAACAAGTTGGAAGCCACGGGAAGAAAAGGTACTCTTGTTGGATATTTTGAAAATTCTAAAGAATTTAGAATATATATATTCCTTGTCAAAGGAGGGTTGAAATTAGAAGGGATGTTACATTTGATGAATATTTCACCCTTGGAAAAGCAAGGGACCTTCCTCCGCCTCCTCCTCCTCAAAAGAATGATGATATGGATATTTTAGATGGTCCTTTCGTGATCGAATATGAGACAAATATTGTTTATGATCCCATGGAGTCCACAGATCCCTTATGTCCTCCTCTGTCTGATCCTCCCGCTAGGAAGAGGACACTTTGGCTTTGAGATGCATTACAGGATGACACGGGATGAGCTCTTGTTCGAAGATCGTTAAGAGAAAGTAAGAAGCCTTGCAAGTACCAGGGATATGTTGCAGCCATGATCATTATGATCAAGCCAAACCTCCCACCTTTGAAGAAGCCATAAAAAAACAAGTTTGGAAAGATGTTATGGCCGCAAAATATGAATCAATCATGAATAATGACATATGGGATGTTGTGCCAAGACCAAAGGGGAAACCTGTCATGACTTAAAAGTGTCTATTTAACATCAAGCATGGAGTTGATGGTAGCATTGAGAAACATAAATCAAGGTTCATGGCTCGAGGATTCTCCTAGAAAGAGGGAGAATATTATGATGATATATTTTCACCTGTGGCTCGATATACAACCATTCGTTCGATAGTTTCCCTTGCCACAAGTCAAAGATGGACCCTTCATCAAATGGATGTGAAGACACCATTCCTTCATGGCATGTTACAAGAAGAAGTGTACATTGAGAAACCACATGGATTTGAAGTGGAGGATCGAAAGTCACATGTTTGTAGGTTGAAGAAGGCATTGTATGGTTTGAAGCAAGGCCCCAAAGCATGTTACGCTCAGATAGATAGTTATTTGGTGAAGTTTGGATTCACAAGAAGCAACGTCGATCCTAACCTCTACTTCAAGGTAGTCCAAGGTATTCCATTGATTTTGGATTTATATGTTGACGATAGATTCTTGATAGGTAGTGAGCCCCTGATGATCGAGTGTAAGAGGGAGCTATCCTCTGAATTCGAGATGAAGGACCTTGGATTCATGCACTACTTTCTAGGCCTTGGGGTGTGGTAAAGACCCAGTGAGATTTTCCTTTCACAAGGAAAATATGTTGTGAAGCTATTGGAGATATTTGGAATGGAAAAATGCATGTCCATACCCACACCGATGGAAATGAACTTCAAGAAGTTATGTGGAGAGGTTGCAAGACCCAATTTGCCAAATCCATCTAAGTATATACAATTGATTGGGGCTCTGATGTTCCTAGTGAACGCCCATCTTGACATATGCTATGCAGTGAATACATTGAGTCAATTCATGGCCAAGCCTCTCTATGCACATTGGATCGCTTCCAAACACATTTTCAGATATTTGCATTGGACAATCACACTTGGTCTGAGATATTCTGTTGGAGATGTTCGACTTCATGGATACGTCGATGTTGATTGGATAGGAAACATTATCGATAGGAAGAGTATGCACGGATGTTGTTTTAGCCTTGGACCCGCCATGCTATATTGGATGAGAAGGAAGAAGAAGTCTGTATCATTGAGTACCACCGAGGTATAGTACTTTGCCACTAGCATGGCTAGTTGTGAAGTAGTTTGCTTGAGGAAGCTCTTTGGAGAACTGTTTGAGCAGTTCCTAGACACTATAGTGATATTTTGCAAAAAAAAGAGTGGGATCCATTTGGCAGAGAATATTGTATATCATGACAAGTCCAAGCACATATAGATCCAATATCACTTCATTCGAGACATGATGCATGTCAAATTCACCTTGGTTGAGAGGGAGTCTTAAAAATTGGAAACTAGGGAAAATTTCCACTTTGTACAGATCATTTGATTTATATTATGATTACATTTAATTCCTCATTTTGGGAGGACCAAAATCGACCCAAAGATCATCAAATTTGGACAAGGGAAAGTGTACTTATGAAGAAAAACCCATAGATGCACATATGGATAGGTTGACCCGAACGGTAAATTAGTCACCCTTGGAAGCCCATAAATACCTCAAGCTCATTTGGACATAACCAAGCATCTTCTTCTTATCTTCTTCATTGATTGGTTGAAGTAGGTTCGACAAAAGAAGTTCACAAAGGTCTGAAATTTCAAGGTTCGAAGCTCACATTTGTTTTTAGGGTTTTGGGTTACAATCGTTGGCTCGTCAAAGGATAAATTTGACTACATTCATTGGCTTGCAGGCTCAAGAGAGTGATTGAAATCCTTCAATCAATCACACATATCCTTCTCCCTACAACTAGAAAGTTTGATTGAAATTTGACTGTTGACCATATTTTTGAATGTTATTGGGTTATTTTTCTACATGATATTGTATTGGGCTCATTGTACTCTCTACTAAACATTTTATGACAATATAATAAAAGAAGAATTTCAAAGGCTTTTCCCCCTTGTGGGGTTTTTTCTTGGTCTTTGACCAAACTTGGTGTCTCTTGTTGATGTGTTGATTGTATCCTTTGTCATTGCATTTATTGTTCTATCTTCAATTTCTATTAATGATTGGAAATATGAATTAATATTGAAAATATTTCTAATTGAAGTATTGAATAGGGCTAAAGTAATTGATGCGGCATAGAACAATCTAAAAATTTAACACATAGTTGACTATCATCTCTAGAATGGGTTACTCGACAAGCTAGACAAGGTTTGGGTTTCTAAAGGTGACTGAATAAATCTAATGAGAAAGTATCACACCTCTAAGGTTGCAAGGAATTTTTGTCTAAGGAAGATAGTGACCAACTTACATATGTATGTCTACTAGCCCAGAGTGCAAGAAGATGCAACAAAGTTTATAAGAGGACGTATGTTTTGTTGTACCAAAAAACCTAGTAATAGGAAGCATGTTCCATACCATCCCTTGCCCATAACCGGTCATCCTTGGGAAATAATTTCCATGGATTGTGTGGGAGGTTTACCAACAACCAATAAGGGACATGACTACCTATTCCAGGTAGTTGATGGGTTCAGCAAGATGTGCATTCTCATGCCTTGCAAAAAGACCATGAAAGGGCAAGAGGCAACAAAATTGTTCTTTAAACAAGTCTAGGTGCACCTTTTGACACCAAGGAGCATTATTTGAAAGAAGGGCCCTAAATTTCTTAATGAATTTTGGACTATATTATGGGAGAAGATGGACATGAAGTTAAAGGGGTCTATAACATTCCATCCGCATATAGATGGGAAAACAAAAGTAGTCAACAAGACTTTGTTGTAGTTTTGTAGGGGCTACAATGAGAAGCATCCAAAGACGGGGGATGAAAACATATACTATGTAAAACACTATTATAATAGAAAATCCACACTTCTACTAGTAAGTCCCCATTTGAAATCTATTTTAAATATTTCACACCTTCACCTTTGAATGTTGTAGATGGGTAACAAGGAGGAGTGAAGGAGTATCCTACACGGGATGTTTTAAGAGAAGAAAAGTTTGTTGAGAATATTAAACAAACCCATTTGAAAGTACAAGAGACATGAAATAATTCATAGGAAAAATATAAGGCTAGGCATGATCAACACAGTATATAAAAACCATTCAGAGTGGGAGGAAGGTATGGTTACAATTGAACAAAGAAAGACAATATGATATTAGTAAGAAGATTATATCTCTATGATATGGTCCTTTCAAGATGCTAGAAAAGTTGAGATAATGTTTGTAGACTCAGTATACCTATATACGTGTGCATTTCCTCAATAGTGAATGTAGAAAATCTCATGCTTGATGAACCTTCCATGTTGAATTAGGAAAAGGAGTAGGTCATATCTTCTATAGAGGACTTATCTCCAAATTCCTAGACAAATTTTATAAAGGATATAGTTTTGCAAAAGAAGCTTATAAATATAAGACAAGGGTGGTGTGACATTTGGAAAACTGGGTTGAAAGAGTAACTTCTAGGATAGGAAAAATGGTACTCCAAGGCGAAGGTAAAGGAAAATTTTCCTCACCTCATTTAGTTAAAGCTTGTGGGGACCAAAAGCCTCCAAAAATGGGGAGATATGATATGGATTGGATCATTATATGATTTTTCATCTATATTGATGTTTTCATAATGAAAATCTTAGAGGAATCAGCTTGTAGGGTCATTTTTACCGATAGTTCCTAGTTTGGAGAATTGGGGTTTGAAACATTATGAAGCCATTTGGATGCATAAATGACATTTTTTGAGGTCAAAGCTCTATTACTTAATTTCTAGACCGTGGGATGCAATTATACACTTAGATATATTTCCAACGATGCAAGAATCACATTAATCACAATTTGTATGAAAAAGTTATGCCTTTCACAAGCTGACCTATTGATATTGACAATCACGATTTGAGAGGATAATATGTCAACCCCTATTACTCGTGCAAAAGGGGATAGCCACATGTGGACTATGAAGAAGAATCTAGAAGGATAAAATTTGTAACTCTAATTTAGAGTTAAAGGAGTCAAACTTGACCCCTAGTTGGTTATTGAACTATGTTATAACTAGGTCACTAAGAGGAAAAGGGCTTCCATTCTACTAGATCATATCTAGTTACATAGAAAAGAAAAGCAGCTAGGAGTGGGGATAGAGAGCTTAAAAATGGGGGTCGGTGTTTTGTAGAAGCCTCAAAGGCCATAGGTCTCATGTAACTCCATAAAGAGTGCATTCTCCTTTGTACTTGTATTATTCCATTCAAGAGAAAACTAGAGCAAACCGACCTCACCTTCTAGCTGAGTTTTCTCCCATAAAGGTTTCCTAGAGAAAATCCTTGTTCATTGTTGGTGTGTGGTTGTATTTGTTGTTCTCTATTTTCCACATTGTATCTATTACGTACATAAACAAAAAATTTGATGATTAACAAATCTAGAATCTAAAGGAATTTAAGCATCATAGTATAAATTTCAATTTATTTTTATTAAATCTATTGCGATGAAATATCCAATGGAATACCCACTACAATTTTCAAATCATTCTCATTCATTTATTAACTTGCCTTACTTGGTGGATTTCATCACCATTTATTGAGACACTTGGAAGTCCCCTTTAACCATTGTGGATTGGTTGAGCCTTGTTAATGTCTTAGGAGCGTGCTTCTTACTTTTTATCATTGTGAACATTTGCCACCAAAACCACTTTTTCCACCATTAGAGACACACTTGGAAATTAGATTATTCACCATTATTCTTTTTGACACATCATTTGGGAGACATATTCATTTGACATGCTCCTTCATATCACACTTAGTTGGTTGAAGTTATCCCCGAATATTTGGTACAAGGACACTTTTTGTAAGCCCTTCCCATCCTAGGCATTCCCTATAGATCTGTTTCCTTTGACATCATATATCTCATCATCTAGCTGCACCCCCACTTTTGTTAGCATGTTTGGGTTGCCGTTTATGGATAAATTGAACCTTTTATACTTATCACTTCTCACCAATGGCCCTCATGAACCATCTTGACTAACCATGCCTACCAATTTTCTATCATATATTCCTAAGTTTGAAAGATTAGGAGGAGATAAATTCTTAAAATAAATGATGGCCTTTCTTCTATGGTGTTCCGAAAATAACATACCAAAATATTTCATCAAGCTTACATTATTCTAACATACAATTATTAGGATTTTTTCCAAGTTGTATGTTGATATTTTTGTTGATAAATATAAAATACGTAATTCTATAGCCATAATTCTAGCTCTAGATCCTTATTTGCAAAAAATCCGTCAAAAACCATAGATCATAAATAGATGTAATCTTCTCTATCTTTGGTTATTGCATGATTGATGCCTCATTTAATGGACATTTCTGAGTCTAATGATAACTCAAATGGACATGGATTTTGATATCATCCATTGAATATGTTGGATAGTTATTTGGGTTTAGTAGGTCACTAAAAGTATAATCAAACTTTGCTTCTTGATCATTCTTCTTGTTTCTACCCAAAATAGTGGGTTTGTCACCTATGTCATATTCAATTGTAAAGTGCCTTCTAAGTCAACTCCTTAAAATATTGATAATAGCACTCCATAGTTTACTAATGCATCATCTATCACCACATCCATCTTATAACTTTTGCGAGGATTTGAGCTAAGGTTACCACCAAAGTTGTGATTATTCCAGTGCACTTAGATTTTCTTGAATAAAAGGAACATAAATGTTTATATGGTTTGGTGATTTCCCAGACTAGCATCTCCATGATCATTTTTTACATAATGATGTGAGAAACCCATAATAAATCATTTAGTTGTACAAAAAATGATCTTTGTACCATTCAATTAATATAGAAAGGTGGCGTGGCACTATTTCTTTCTTCAAAATGAGGCATTTAGAGAAACACATTAGAAAATGCATTTAAAATTTTTCCTTAGACATTGATCTTGTTAACTCTTTAAGGACCTAGATATCAGTAGCAAGTCACTTCTTCATTGTAGCAATGTAGTAGAGGGTCCATATCTTCCCCTTACTCTTCCTCGAGGCATCATTAGATCTTGAGTTTTCTTCATTCAACCTCTGATGTTAAGAGGGAAATATCTAGTCCACCATGATCTAGTCCCTAAATCCTTTCCCTCTGTACATCTCCCTCCCATTCTAGTTGCCCACACTTGGAGTCACGGGTTTTTCCATGTTTTAGCATATAGACGTCATGTTTTACTTTACTTACTATCTACATTTGGTCCTTTTTAAGGTAGCAAATATTTGTTGGAGTTACAAATTTCCATGAATATTAAATCTATTATACATAAAAAATACAATATAAACTATATAATATATATATATATATAATATATATTATATAATATATCCAACAAAATACTTGCTAAATCTTTAATTAAAAAATAAATTTATACTGATTAAAATCACTTATAAAATTTTATTTATTTATCACGAAAATTTGTAAATAATAATTAAAAATTTATCTTAATATAATAAAAAAAATAAAAAAAAACTTCCTTTATTATCATCGTTAAAAAATATATATTGATTTCTTTTAAAGGAAAAGGTAAAAAAAACTATAACTAAAACATAAAACTTATATAAATTTTATGTTCTATAAAAAAAAATTACTTTGAATTTCCTACTTTATTACCATTCTTCAAACTTTCTAAATGGTAATTTCATACCACCATTAACTTTTAGCCAAAATGCTCAAGTAGTACTTTGATACAATTATTAAACAACATCTAGCCACTATTTTACTCTAAATTTATGCTAAATAAAACCTTTTTTTTGGGGTGAATTATCCTTTAAAGATGCAAAATAAGGGAAAATCATAAAACAAGTTTCATCACATCCAGTTTCCATCCTTTATTATTTTAATTGAAATATATGTTTTTATGTCTTTCAATAAAATTGACAAAGGATAATTACACTTACTTAATATTCTTTAATGATTTAGGGTGGTCATCTCAATATGTTTTAATGATTAGGATGGACCATTGATGGTATCTTTGAATGCTTTGATTAATCATTTAGCTAGGGTGTTTTTATTTATTTATAATCACTATAATGATGAGATAGAGATAGGCAGCCAATATGTTCCAATTTAAGACCATGGTGTTATCATTTGAAATGGGTTAAATGAGCCTTTTTTTGGGTAAGATTATAAAGTTAATTTTATAATCACGTGATTTTTCTTTTCAAATCATTAGAATTCCCTAATGTAATTATTGGTGAAAAACAGTGTGTTCCAATTTAAAACCATATTCTTATCCTTTTAGATGGGTTAAATACTTTTCTTTGGGGTAAGATTATAACGGTGTTATTTTGTGGGGTCTAATTAAAATATAACGGTATTATGTTATGTGCAAGTTTAAATGTTGTATTTTTTAAAATAATTATTATTGAAATTTAATTATATACGTAAGGGTGAAATTGTATATTTATATTTATTTAAATTGATATTTTGTATTTTTATATTTATTTAAATTGATATTTTTAAAAATTTAAAATTGAATTTTAAATGTATAAATTGATTTAAGTAAATTGGAAATCTCATAGTCAATTTTAATGAAAATTTTTGAATTTTTAGTTGGATTTTAGATTAAGTTGGTGACGAAATTATGTCTTAAAAAAATTAAAAAGATTAATTAAAAATATAGAATATTTAGACTACACATACCCCTCAACGGGGGAAGGGTAGCCCAAGATTTGAACCCAAGACTTTCGGTTGGGTGAGACTTCATTTCCACAGCCATTGCCGCTTGAGCTACCCCATGTGGACGAGTTTTATTAGATTATTAATATACACATGCTTTTCTTTTTTACACTGTGTTTTAAATAATAACTTTTATATTTTGTATGGATTAAATGAGTTTTGTCAAGTAAAAATGTTAGTAAACTTTACTGACATGAGTTTTGTCAAGTAAAAATATTAGTAAACTTTATTGAGTAGATGCTTCATATTTTTTGGTTTTATTAGAATTAATATAGATTTATCTTAATTCTAGATCTATGAAATGCCAAGAGGGATCAAATCTTTAAAGATGCAAATATCTTCTAGAGTGCAAAATTGGAGGAAAAAAATGCCATAATTCTTAATAATACTGTTTATATTTATATAAATTTTACATCTCTATATACACCTAGCCTAGATCCATCTTAACTTTGATCTAAAAATAACTTCATGGTATTCACCCATGGTATGAGGATCCATGGTATTGACCCTCGGTATTCATGTGGAATATAGCTTATTTAAAGGGGGGAATTAAACAAGCGTAGATCCATCTTAACTTTGGACTAAATCTCTTTTCACTTTAAAAGAAGTTTGCATCTCAGGAAATTTGATCCCTCTCGGTTGTTGGTAGATCCATGGTTAAGGTGGATCTAGGCTCGTTTACTCCCCCCTTTAAATAGACTATATTCCATATCAATACAATGAAGTTAATTTTATTTGAAAGTTTTTTTATTATTTTTATTTTATTTCGGCTGAGTAAAAATGCTTTCACATTATTAATTTAATTTTTATTTTTATATAATTTGATCCAGTCAAAATGTTTATAGGACATGACAGGACATGACATTACAACATCTCTTTCATATTGAGTTAGAGAGTGTCTCAACAAAAATATTCTTATTATTAATTTTATTAAAACCTTAATATCACATATAGTTACATATATATGCAACATTTTTCCTTAACATGTTTTATAATTGATTTTGAGACATCTTTTGGCAAAAGTCACATTGCATAAATTTTGTCAACACCTTTTGAACCATCCAATATTGTTCATCGTATAATGTTTTATAATTTAATTTTTTGATTTAATATGTATAATGTTGATGCTATCTAGATAGATAAATAATTTACAATTTTCTTTTATTGTAAATATTATTTTTTTTTCTCGGATCCGAGTGTCTGACGGTAACAAAGGCGCGTGGTCAGTGATTGGGATGGACACGTGGTTGTTCTGTACAACCACATATACTCTCGAGGCTTTGGTTATCACTCTGCACCTGCTCCACCTTAATGCATCTTTAATGACGCTAGGACAGTCATTTACTCCGGCTAATTTCTTAATCATGGCGCCATCAACCCGCCATAATCGTGTTTATCCTCTCCGCTCTGGCCCCTCCGCCATTGCAATTGCAGCGGCTTGTCTTCGTCCTCTCTCAGAAGCTAACCAGGCTTTGGCTCACTGGAGAGACTTCTGGCTTTGCCTCCAAGCCATCCTCTGGTCCCCTTACATTCATGCTCGCTACCCGCTTGCTGCCCTGAGCTCTGAAGCCAAGTCATTTTTCTCCATTCACAGCTTCCTTCGTCCTCCAAGAAGGCAGGTTCAACCCGCCCCTCTAGCTATGCCGAAATTGCGTAAGCGGATGAGCTGCAAAAGAGGCAGCTCTCGAGTGAAAATTGGGTGCCAAGCCACCTCCCCCATGACAGACTCCTCAACTTCAGACTTGGACCTGCGCTTGGATAGATACCCTGCCACTCGGAGCGGTCGGGGTAGAGGTAGAGGGATACAAATTCGAGTTCCAAGCTCATTACATTCAAAGCCCAATGTCACTCGGTTACGTTTCCCCTATAGTCATGGCTCTTCCACCTTCATGGCCACTGTCACCATTGAGCTTGCCGAGCTCAATTCGAGTCATGGAGCCGGCTCCCTCAGAGCAACTTCGGACAGGCCGGTGGCAGACAATCCAAGTCCCAGCTAGGTAAATGTGGATCAGAGCAAAGCTTCAGGCTCTAGTAAAGGCAAGGCTTCACAGAGCATGAAGAATCCAGCGAGCTCCTCTGATGACGATGATGATAACAAATTTGGCTGCCGCATCACCGAGGAGCCGCCTGATCCCTCTCCTGATGCTTAAGCAGGTTGGTTCCTTTTGGTTCTATCGGATTTCTGCCAGCTTGAGAAGATCCACCTGTCATTGTCCTAATTATGATTACAATCGCATTAGTTCTTACTGCCTGTTTTCTATATGCAAAGGGTATCCCGCCAATCTTCAGATTCTATTTTTGGCCGCAGTCACAGTTACCTATGTTTTCAGATATAGGTTGTCGTGTAGCTGGTCACAACTACAATGTCTAGTTTTACAGTCTGGGTTGTCGTCCAGCTCCGGTTCAAGTCCCATTTCCAAGTTCTGGTTGTCATACAACTCAGGTCCAACTCTAAATTCCAAGTCCAACTATGGGGCTTTATGTATTTTTGCTTTACTTAGGAACAAGCTCTCTACAGTGCTAGAGGGAAATACTCCAATGGATTTTGGTACACAGATTTGCTTTGACTATAATCATGCCACAATTTTGGGCTAGCTCTACGAGGTCACGGCCTTGGTGTAAAATATTTTTGTATTAATATAGAAGTAGCCTTATTCAAAATAATAATAATAATAATAATTTTTTAATTAAATTTAAATTTAAAGTCACTAATAAATCATATTTTAGTTTAGGGTTATCGGATTTTATAACTCACATTTATATTTATATATCTATATTTAAGAATATTTGTATTTTTATTACATATTTGTTAATTATTTTTTGTAAAATATATGGCTACCAATATCACTATTATTATTTAAATTTCTCGAAAAGATTTGTTTGTAATTTATAATAAAATAATTATAATATAATGATAAATTAAATTGAATTATACTTTTATAATTTTTTAATTGATTTTACATTATGTTGTTATTGTTTGATATAATATTTTATTTTAAAGACACTATACTATCTATCTTATATTAAGTTAACATTTAAATGTTTACATTCATTTATTGATACTACATTTCCACTATAATAAATTTAAAACGTTTCTAAAAACAACTCCAAAACTTATTCATAAACTTCCAATCCTACAACACCACCACTATCTGATAAAGAACAAACCATGGAGAGCCAAAGGCCCTTTGCTTAGTTACAAACCTCTAGTTCATGTTTGAGGCCATAATTGTTGAGTCCCAAAGGCTCTTCTTTTCTTTGGGTAAACTCAAACTTTTTAAAAATTAATATTGGATAATAATTGTTTTTTTAGGCTCCAAATACAACCCGTGTTGAAATACGAATATTCAAAATCAAATTTGAAAAATAAAGAGTTGTAAATTTTTATGGCTTTTTCGTTGTGCATTGCAATTAAATAGTTTAGCCCGCTAAACTGGATATCATTTTATAAAATTCGAGTGTGGATGGATAAATATGTCCTGTATATCCTCCAAAAATGAGAGCCTTACTCCAAATATATACATTGCATGCATGTGGACAAAGTACAAAACCACTACTTATAGAAAATTTTGCATGTGGGCTGTCAACAAGGTGTACTGTATGAACGTTAATCAAGATTAATAATTTTGTGATCTAATAAGGGAACTAAAACATATCCAAAGTTCAAATTAATCCAAAGTATGAGACTATGTTATCAAAATATTAGATTTTTATTCCCATAAAATAAAATATGGAAAATACCACACATAGTTTTGGATATCATTTATTTATTTAGTATCAAATTTTCTTGAAATGAGTGGAGGATGTAGAAAAATATGTTATTGACATTTTATCAAAAATTTAGATATGAATTAAAAAAAACATGATTAAAAAAATACTAAGGTAAAATTTGTGCAAAAATAAATTATGAAATTCATTGTGAGTTGGTGTTGGACTTGCTCTAATTCTGAGTGATGTATGCTCACCAATGAAAATGACAAGGAATTATTGCAATTGAATAACTGGAAAACTAGAAATAAAAAACATCATTGAAACCAAATGTTTTTGGTTGTCTAGAATTTCCTAAGCCCCAAGGATGACCCTACATTAGACTCCAATGATTAAAAAAAATTGAGCAACCTTCTCAAAAGATTGTTGAACAAAATTTATCATACTAGACATTCCCCTTTACCAATCTTTCCTACTAGCATCCACAACACTTCATTTAATATTTTGACCTCACACTTCTTTATATCTACTCCACTCTTTTTTTTTTCCATTGTCTTTAAATATGATCCATAGTGTTGCACTACATTTTCCCTCAACCTAGTGATGCTTATTGCATTTCATTGCTCCCACTTAGTGTTTCTTACTGAATCCCCATCGTCCCTCTTACGTACCATTTCTAATGCTCATTGCATCGAATACATTAATACACTCCTCTCCTAGTTTCCAATGTTTTTGCTATTATCCCTTCTTTCATTTGTGGATTTCCTCTTTAGATCCATTCCTTCACGTTCTCTATTGCATTTCCTACAAATGTACCACTAGGTAAAACATTATGGGAATGTCAAATTACCTTCTTCTCTTTCAAGAGTGTTGTTGTTGCAACACAATGCCATGCTCTTCTTTTTCTTCAACTCATTGATCTACTAGTTCTTATTGCTCTGCTTTCTTCACATATGTTAAGGCTAGACTCAACATCATTTTACATTGAAAATTTATATTTATAAACATTTATGCCTACACATTTCTCCTATTCTAAATTGTAGAACCTTTAGTATTAAATACAATTATCTAGACTCTTTTATTAAATTCATTATAAAAAACATTATTCTAAATCTTATTATTATAATGATTATTTTAAATTTCCACTTTATTTATTATCTAATTTAATGTCAATATTTATTGACATGACATATACTTCCAAAGTTTGTTGGAGAATATAGATTATGTTATTTTTAACGTAATCGTTGAATTTAATATCAACATTTATTGACATGACATATACTTTCCGAAGTTGGTTG
>APFE031387022.1:138329-173188 GCA_000404065.3 Pinus taeda
TAAAGTGGGTGAATACATTATTTTATAAGGTTGTTGAGTTGATTAGACAAATACATTTATTTTATGTGTTGTGGGTTTTGATTAGACCCTACACTCACTTCCAAATTGGCCTACAAAGTCTTACTTGGTTTATCACTTTTAACTTTAAAAAAGAAATTGAAGGCCCAGTCACACCCAAATACAACATGATAGTCAACACGTTCCCTTTCTCAGCTTAAATTAAATTAAATTAAAAAAAAAAAAAAAACATTATTATATTCTCATAGAAAGCGAGGTAGTATTATGATGGGTAATCAATAGCGAGTACTAAAATCTATGTTGACTTATGTCATCATCTCTAAATGTTCGTACCTTTATGTTGGTGTGACCCCACCACATTTAAATAATTTAGCAAACTATCATCACTGAATTGTTTGTAAGATGGGGACATCATCATCATCAAAATCAATGCATTCTCCAGATGGGTTAGGGGAAGAAATTAGGTATAGAATCTCATGGAGGAAGTGTGAGTTGATTTTTTTTTTTAATTTTTTCATCTTCACCTTGGTGAGAGTCGAGTCTCTCTGGTTATTATTATTTTATGATCCTGCAAAATTGAGCTGGTTTAATGGTTAAAATATGTGTTTTATTTTTGAAGGTTAAAGGTTCAAAATGATAAAAAAATTTGAGTGCGTATATTTTGTTTAATTAATATTAGTTTATTGTGATGGTGTTTGAGGGGTAAGTGTTTCACTAAATGATCATTTATAAAAGTGTTTTTGGACTTTTGCATGTTGTTAGTGGTAGTTTTTAATTTTTTTTTTTTTTCTAAAAAATATTATTTTTATTATCAAGTAAAATGTTAATGAATTAAAAAGATAATATTCCTTAGATTTTTATTTATTCTAATATGTGATGAATTTAATCTTTGGAATTTTATTCAATCCTACATTAAAGGTGTTTTTTCCAAGGTTGTTTTAGAAACGAGTAATGAAGAAAAGGAATTTCAAATGAAAATAATGTAAAGAGCTTAAATTGATTGTAAGTTGCACTCAAAATTGATGAAGGAAAGGCTAGCGATAAGCTAAGTTACTTAAAAGTGAAAAGTGTCCACTTAGAACAAGGACACAGAGCCAAATTCATACGCTATTTTTAGGAATCTCAAATAAATATTGGACTTAGGGTTTGTGATCGAATAAAAAAAGACTTATAAGCACTTGGTGAAAGGAAGAAGACTAAACATATAATACCCATATTTATATCTCGTTTTACATTTTTCAAATATGCTTTTATATTTCTTTTCATTTTTTTCAAATATGTTTTCATAGAAACCATAGTTATGAAGGTTATAATCAATCATTTAATTAGAATAATAATGGAGATATAATGGAGATATAAATGCATGTTTCTTTTTTTTAATCAATATGAGAGCTTTGCAAAGGTAATGATTCTAAGAGGGATAATTTCAACGTTACACATTAAGAGTTCTATTTCTAAATCTTGATTTTCAATTTTGTATGCATGGGTAAAAAATACTTTACAAGTCCAAATAGAAGCTATGAAAAGGATTATCATTTGACATGTACAAGTAGTAATTCCTCCTCCCCCTTGATAGCTAGGGTAAAGAAAGAGGAAAAATTTTGTAAACTTCACTACTCATTCCACAAAGCATTTGGAGAAGGTGTTAGAATTACTATCAAATTTTTGTCAACACTTAAGAATAATGCTGATATCAATGCTCAATCTCATTGGAAGAGTTTGGTTACACTCAAACCTTTGTGGACGGTTTCTTATTTAAAAATTATACTGTTAAGATATATTTGAACAAAAAGACGAGAAGATCTTAACTATGTGGGGATAATGACACGTCATCTCAATCTTTGTTCATATTGTATTTATAATGAAATGAAATGATTAGAAGTAATCACTTGCATAATTTCCCTCTATTGGCACAAGCAAATAGTAGTAGAATAAGCCAAGAAGTGATACACGAAGAATCAACAAATTTCATAGTGTTTTGGAGAAGGCTTAAGACGAGCCAATTAAACCATAACGAGAAAAATATGCCCATGGAACTATTAATCACTTTTTCTATCAACGGAAAATGACCAACATTAAGAGAAATCTTGTGGGAACAAGAAAGACTCTCCTCATTTCTAAAGAGGTGCTAAACTAGCAATTGCACCAGATTTTAAGGCAGTAGCATAGGAAAGAATGGCATTAAGTTGTTACTCTTCCATGATGAAAGTGAAAGTGTCACCATATTTCACTAAAGAGTGTAAGTAGAATTTTGGATCTTAGTTAAAGAGGGTTGTCTCAAGAATTGCATCATTGACATGATAAGAGTATCCATAGTATCATGTTCTCTATTTTTGGTTATTTAGTGTAGTTGTCAAAGAATGCACTCTAGAGGTAGAAAAGATCTCTATCCTTAGCAATTATTGAGTAGAAGACCTTTTTTTGGTCTTTTGGTTAAACATCAATATGTATTTGCACTTGGAACACTTGTTTGAAGTATTTTCCTAATTGAATGGTTGGAATTTATCCACACCCTATTTGTATATGCCAACTTTATTTGGGATTTAATATTTCTTGCAATTGATATAACTCTCTTGGGTTTCATTCAGATCCATTTACATTGTTCCCCCGATTCAAACTTTAGGAAACATTTGTATCATTCTCCTTTTTAATGCTCTGTGGACCGAATCATAGTGACCTGCATCAAATGCTTTTGGATAAATTATAAGAAGATTAAGTTGAAACCAAAATATAAAGCTTTTGAACTCAAGGATGTTCAAAATCTTAAATCATTACCATACTATACCACAAGTATGGTAAATTTGAATAATGAAGTCAACACATTCGGTCTTCGAATCTTAGAAGGGACTATGAGCCCAGACTAAGATACAAAATCCCTTTTAACTGATGATATCAACAACCCACCAACAAGTGATTAAAGTTTCTTTGGAATTTCAAATGAGTGTCCAAATAAAAATATTCATGACTTCACTTTTAACTAATAAAGCTTTAACACTAAACATCCTTCAAAAGAGATACTAATTAGTTATCGCATGGTCCTTGGTTCTAATTTTCTTTTCAAAGCACTTCATGTAAAAATAAAGATACCTTCAAAATTGTTGAATGAATTTAAGGATAAACACTTCTCAGAAAATTTTGATGAGATTTGTAAAGGTGGACTTATGCTTCCAGTTTGTACAAGTAAAAATTATGAACCATTTAGTGTTGTAACAATATATAATTGAAACAAATTCCAAGATATCATTAATACTTTGTCTATCCAAAGAGACTCAGCAGTTACAATATAATAGTAATCTCGTTTGATAATATACCTTCCTCCTCCTTTAACTATAGTGTTACTTGTTGCAGAGAGCTAGGGGTTTCATAGCCTCAACCACTTCAATTCATCACCAAGAAATAGTGTCAAAGTAAAAAATGATTCATTGTCCTTGAAAAACAACCAACTTCAAATACACTAAGATAATGGAATTTGTCCAGGTAGAAAATGTGGATATTATGACTTACATAGTTAGCAACATTGACTTTTCCGTTAGTTCGGAGAAATATGGGGGTAGAGGACTTGTCCTAGGATTGGAATATTGGTTATCATTTTTTGCAATGATCATCGTGAAGGAATCATTGATATTTCTTATGGTAGCAACACTAACAATGAGAACTTTATTATCCTAATTTTCTCAATCAATGGTTTGTTGCACTCTTGTAGTTGTATTTGGTTTCTCAGGCAGAAGACTAGACAAACTGATATAGATTTTCTAAGTTCTTTTGACACCAAGAAGCGGATGGATTTGGAATATGTGAATGTTTTTGGTTACAAAGAGATCTATTTACGAAATTATATAGTATAATTTATAATGAAAATTATTCACAAAAGAGATGACCATACAAAGGCACTATCAACCACATGCAAATGTTGGATAATTTGGGTATCTTATTCAATTGCTTACAATCCCACAAATATGAGAATTTGATGGTAGTGAGTACCATAATTCTTAATAACGATCTTGTGGGTAAAGAAGCTTATGCATGCAATATTATATGAGGCTAGATCGAACAATAATATTATTTTATCAAAGGCTTCACAAATCAAAATTAAGCACGATACCAAAAAGGAGGAAGAGACACAAAATTCGGCCTCTATGATGAATGCTTGAATTGTCACTCGCCTTGATCTACATGGTGATCATGGTAAGGACAAATATGCACCTTTACAAACCCACGGGAAAGATACATATGTAAATGTATAAATACAATTCCCCTTTGTTTTCCTGTGAAAAATTGGACAAAGTAAGGCCTCCTTCCTCATATGATTTATTAAAATTGAAAAGCTTCTTATCATCTCAAATTTTCCATATGGACTCACAAAGAGAATTTCATAGGGGTTGCTATTTCCAAGAAGGAGAAAGAGTAAACATGGCAATAGGTATGTTGAATGAATTTCAGATATTTGTCTGAAGATTGTGATGGAATGGATTCGTGAATAAGTACAAAAAAGGAACACGTATTCTTCTGTACCTATATTCTTATGGATTGAATTGTGACAACATCTAAGATTTCCATCGATCGAAGACCCAACTTCACCTCCAATTCTTTTCTCCGGATACCAAAAAGGATGGATTAAATTGTGACAACAAATACTCTATTAACTTTCATTTTGTTTATTTCCTATGAATGAATTCAATTATGTGAAACCATGGCTTCCAGCACATACGTGTGTCATTTTATGCTTTCTACATTTCTTGTCAGATATTGATGCTTAAAAGTGCAAAGAGCATTACTACTGTGATGTATAGGTTGGTTGTTTATGTAATTATGGATCTCAAAAGAATATTGAAATTCACAGGTTAGTTTCCTAGTGAAGATATCCATCCATCAAAGTCCCAACTACACATCCAATTCGTTTCCTAGGATACCAAAAAGGATGGATTGAATTGCGACAACAACTACTCTATTAATTTTCATTTTCTTTCTTTCTCATGAATGAAGATGTGTGTTATTTTATGCTTTTTACCTTTTATTTTATGAATTTAGTACCAATTTGGATACATAACATATTTTTACATACTAGAGGTTGAAGATTAACACTCAATCAATAATCACCATCACCTATCTGTGTGATGGAGGTAAGATTGGACGGTGGAAAACCACACACTAGGGGGAGTTGTTCTCAACGAGAAACCCTATTAATTTTTTAAGTATCTTCTAAATATTTACACATCTCTTTCATTATATTATAAAAAGAATATTTCAAAAGCAATGATATTATTTTGAAATTTGATAATTAAGATTATATATTTAGGTAATTCATTTCTCTAAAATTATTATCTATAGGTTATGGCATAATCATTTAGTTATTAGTCCCTGCCTTCAGTAGGACTATAGCAATCAGTGGATCGTGACCAAGTATTAATTCACTCTTTGATTTTGATTTTTTTTTTTTTTTTATTTATTTATTTATTTATTTATTTATTTTATTTATTTATTTATTTTTTTATTTTTTTTTTTTTTTTTTTTTTTTTTTTTTTTCACTTTTTGCATTTTAATCAAAGTTTAATTCTAGCAATTTCATTATCCTAAATTTTAAGCAAAGCTTTTGGTCTGACCTCTTATTACAGCCTTCACGTGACTCGATGTAGGAAGTTTGTGGAAATATCTTTTTGTCCAAAGTTTGTTGGTTGAGGCAATATCATGTTATCCAAATTTTATTGGTTGAAGCAAAGTTTTCCTAAATCTAAAGTTTTGTATCGAAAGACCATAAGACTTTACATCGACTGGCTTACCCATCTTCAGACACCTGCTTCCACCTTTCACCATCGCTTCACTATTCGACTTCCCCAAATGTAGACACCTATTTCCACCTGTCACCAAACCTGCAAAACAATTTACAACATTAGACCTTTCACTAGCACATAATTTAAGGTGAACTAAATTGTCATGCTTACAATATAGATCTGGGAGCTTAAAACAAGTATGGTTATGGTGCCCTCACTATAAGCAGTATGGTGTTCTCACTATGAAGTTCAGGGGCATCATGTTAATAATGAATTCCCTTTTCTTTGAGGTGGGGTTTCCTTTGGTTCGAGGTGGTGGTGGAGTTCAGGGCCATCAAGCAAGGGATTTTCAGAGTGGATTTGGGAGTTGGAAGGCCCTGCAATAAGCCCTTTCCAAAGTGGAGTTGCTCAAGGTGCGAGAAACTAAATCGAGAAGGAAGTTTTTGTCTAAGGCAAGAGACAAAGCCAATATTTTCCAAATACTTACAATGACAACGAGTCATCCTAATACAAACATGGCAGGAAAAACATAACCATGCAACCATGGATGAAGCAGAGGAAGAAAAGTTAGCGTATTAAAGCAATAGGAGGAAATATATGGTTGTAGGTTAATAGAATTGCTTTTGGTTATTCAAGCATTGGCTAGTTTCACTCAGGGAAAGTAACAATGGTATAAATTTACATATTTTTGAACATATATTTATTATAAGCTAAATTTATTAACATAGATTTATTATAAGCCTGAAACTTGTAGAAATTCGAGAGGGATAATGAACATGGGAAATGGGCTATTTTGACTTAAAATAATAAATATAATATCTAATTTTAAAAATAAAGTCTAGCTTCCATTTTCTCAGTTCCATTAGACATAGATACAAATCCAAATGTGTAACCTATGTAACCTGCTTGCCATCTCTTTGTTGTAAAGTTGTTATCTATTTGAAGATGCCATTAACGTGGTGATTATGATGCTCTATGAGTCAGTGATTCCTTAACTAAAAGTGGATTCCTTAACTAAAATCTAGACTCTTTACAATAAACAACAGAAGAATTACCTGGGGCTCACATTTTAAGGTATTAAACCAAAACGAAATACCCGGGCCTCACCTTTAAGGTATTAAGCCAAAAATTCTCTTTAGGGAAAACTAGGTTGTTGAGCCTGAAGTAGGAACTGAAGATCTCTGGTTTTGGAGTTTGGAGAATTTCTCTCTCTCCCTCAAAGTCCCATATTCCCAAGCTCTGTCACAACTGCAGGTTCAGGGAAGGCATTGAACTCCATGAAACCAGATTAATAAAGACATTAAACTCCCTGAAATTGGATTAATAAAGACATTAAACTACATGCTTGTGTTTTAATCTTCCCATTATAATTCAAAGTGACACAATTGAGGTTGGTTTGTCTATAGAACTACACAATTTAAATCCGGTCTTAGATGATAAGAATCACAATCCCATGGCCACATATTAAAGCATGTGCGCCACATGGCTAACTATGGCCTGCTCACTAGTCAATACATAAAAATGATATACACTACACCACTACACTAATGCACATATGAGTTAGAGAAAAAAATAAAGCACATGGACTTTTTAAGTGTAATTATTCTTTTTAATGCATATGAACTTCTGAGAGTAATAATTATTTAATTGTAATTTTTTTTAATGCGAGTAATAATCATTTAATTGTAATCATTAAGAAATTAGTATTTTGTGACAATCATCTTCATTAATCTAATGACAAAGCCGCCACCAATAATTAAGACCTGAAACCTAATCTCTATGTTTCAAGGTTAGGTACTTATACTAGTCAAATGTATTGAGGCTCCAAAGTTCCCCTGTGCAAGATAGGCCAAGGATTGCAGGAGGATATCAGTTTCTCACAATGATGTTCATAATCCCCAAACAAACTTGGAATGCATCGAACTATCAAGTTTGGTGTTTTTCAATTAAAATAGTAAACAAAATTTGATGGAGGTTCCAAAGACATTACATTTGAACAAAATGGTTGTGAAGGCTCTGGACCTATTTGTAACTCAGTAACATGATTGCCTTCATCTATTTGTAACTCAATAACATCATTTCCTTCATCAGTTGGGCAACTTGAACAACCCCAGAATGCTTTGCCTTGGCCCATATGTAACCTTTGTGGTTTGTGATTAAAAGTTTTAATTTTTGGGAATCAATTTTTTGTTATGATATTTTATGGTTGAGAACTTAAACATTTAATTATTTAAATGAATACTTTTATACCTTTCCATTCAAGGGAGATGAGGTTATGAGTTATTTTTCATAGGTTTATCTTTTCTAAATTATATGCCCAACTGCGAGACAATTCCTTCAAATTAAGAAAGAGCAGAAACAAAAATTAAAATATAAGCCTCTGAAATATAAATCTTTGAATTTTATATCTATGAATAATTTCTCTATGACGAGCCATGTTTGATCATGCTCTATGACTTCAAAAGAAGGAAATAAAATAAAACTGCATGTAAACAATGTCGAACAACTTCAAAAGAAGGAAATAAAATAAAACTACACGTAAACAATGTCGAACAACTGCACTACAAAATCAATTTTAAGAGTGGCACGTCGACTAACAAACGTTAATTCTAGAACTCATTTAACAGATTAGAGATATTGTCTCAGATGGAGCCTGAGTATTATTTTAAAATTATTTTATATATATATATTATTATATAATATATATATATATATATAACACTGAATTTTTAATATTTGAATATCTATATATATATTATATAATTGAATTTTAATATTTGAATTGATTTTTTATAATTTAAATTTATTTCTCCTATACAATCCAAATGATATAAATTTAGATCACCACTAATCTTTCAACATCTAAATTAACTAATTTACTGCATAACACAACTAAATTTTTATTAACTAATTTTATAATATATTTATTTTACTCCTGTTGATTTCTTTAAACTTTCATTTAGAATTTTTGTTAACTAATTTTATAACATATATTTTTATTCCTTTCTGCACCAACAACACAATCATGTTCCATGTATCATTTCTTTAAACTTTCATTTATAATTTTTTATTAACTAATTTTATAACATATATATTTATTCCTTTCTGCACTAACGACACAATCATGTTCCATGTATCAATGATTTTTTTTCCACAAGATAGTCACTCCCTGAAACGTTGTGCCTTTTTCTTTCCAATGATGATTCTTACAACAAAACTACGATTGATTCTCACAAAAAAATTCAACCTTTGGACCTATAACAATTTTGAAATAGCCAGTGATTTCTCTCCTTAGGAAGCCATGAAACAAAGATTTGCCTTCTGAACCACTGCCATACTTTGATTGTAGCACCACCATTCTCATGTTCAACATGTTAGCTTCAACACCCCCATTCACAAAACTTAACAAAATCACCTTTAATCGAGAGTAGAAATAGCTCGCTCTCTATGTGTGAGTGTGTCTTTCTATCTAATGGGCATGCATCAAATTTCTTTACATCTCTTTCTTTGTATTTTTAAGCGGAGAATCCCTTGGCACTGCAGGATCATTGTAACTCTTCAATTATCTAACCTCCGTGGCTCTCAAAATTCTGCTTCATCTATTTAACATGAGAGATTTGACTCCACAATTTGAACATGAATTTTCCCTCCTACTCCTTGAATAAAGCAGTTTTCATGCACATATTTCATCTAGTGGAAATGATGAAATGGATAGTGATAAGCTACTTTTTCATCATTAAAAAAAAAAAACAATTTTAAGGGACACAAATAACAAAGCAATTTGTAAAGTTTGGGAGCAAAAAAATATTAGTTATTGAGTTGACAAACTCATTATACATCCCAGTATAATATATAAGGGTATCGATCCATTATCATGTTAAATCAGTATTTAAAATAAACCTTTTTCAATAAATTTAATCACTCAATCATTTAAAACATAATTTTTTTAGCCCATCCATCATCTTCTTAAACAACAACCTTCTGTGACAGTGATCCAAATCCTTTCTTTATGCCTTGTATATAAAAACAACCTTTGGCAGCACAGAACACAGGGATAGTAATAGTTTCCACCATGGAAATAACCGTAAAGATTGCATAAATATGAAAGTGTATATAAATCCATTTCAATAAATTTTATCACTCAATCATTTAAAACATAATTTTTTTAGCCCATCCATCATCTTCTTAAACAACACCCTTCTGTAACATTGATCCAAACCCAAATCCTTTCTTTATGCCCTTGTCTATAACAACAACCTTTGGCAGCACACAATACAGGGCAGTAATAGTTTCCACCATGGAAATAACCACTTTAACGCAAATATTGTGTAAATTTGAAAGAGTATATAAATCCTTTTCAATAAATTTTATCACTCAATCATTTAAAACATAATTTTTTTAGCCCATCCATCATCTTGTTAAACAATAGCCTTCTGTAACAGTGATCCAAATCCAAATCCTTTCTTTATGTCTTTTATATAAAAACAACCTTTGGCAGCACACAATACAAGGACAATAATAGTTTCCACCATGGAAATAACCACTTTAACGCAAAGATTGCGTAGATCTGAAATAGTATAGTTGACAAAAAAGAATCTCCCATTTAGATTTATGATGGCTAGATTCCATTGGAACCAACTAAACCCTAGAGTACGTGTACTGTAGAGAGAGGAGCGCAAAGCTTCATAGACGATATTATGACTACGATAGATCTAGACCCTGAATAGCTTAGGGATAACCTTCATTCATGCATGAATTTATTACGGCAACTATGTCCTCCTCATTTTCTTACCCGTGCCACTCAAATGAATGATTCTCGGCCTGCATGCATTTACCTTCCCTTCTGGAGGTAAGGTAAAGTGAAGAGAAACCTGAATTTAGTAACAACTTAGAGTAACCGCCTAATGTGTGATGGAGATGCAAGGATATTCGCAGGGAACATAATAACTACCTCCAAGGATATTCACAGGGAACGGAGTAACTACCTCCCACCTGACTTTAGTAACCACCTACATATGCTAAGTGATGGAGGTATCGATCGGATGATAGAAGATAATTCTATCGTCTAACATAGAAATGGACGGCTGAAAACTCTACACAATGGTAGTTTGGGGGAGTTGGTTTCAGAGGGAAACGCCTTACGGCGTAATTATCCTTATGTCCTCAAGTGAATGCAATGGGTGAGTATTAAACAACGCATCCTAACTAATCTTCCAATAAAGCTCTCATTAATAAGATTTACTTGTTAAGCACAACATATTATTCGTAGAAAGAAAGGGGAAACAATATGAATACAAAAGATATAATATACAGGGTTTCCTCTCAACATATATTTTTTTCTTCCGCTTAAACTAATGTGAATTTAAAATCAACTATGACTTTGTAAGATGAAAGGAAAATAATTTGGATAGGTCATTAAAGAAATTTAAAAGTTTGTTTTGTTAATGTCAAATGTGTTTGTAAAGCATCATGTTGCTCAAGAATCTAATGATACGTCAACAATATAGATTCATAAAAATAAGATGACACTTGAATAGTTCTTTGTAGGAGAAAATAAAAATAATATCCAAAATATAACAAGTTTAACAATGTATGAAACAAGAGGGATAAAACAACCTTAATAAGACTCAATGACAATTAGATAAATTGAAATAGTACTGCATTTTCTTTCTATAAGTAAGGATTTTATTCCTCTTAACCTAACATATCATGGGAAATATCTAGAAGAATAAAAATCATTGATCAATCCTAAATCTTCCTATTGCAAGAAACACATGGAAAACTTAATGGAAATAAACAAATAGAAAAAGAGATTGGGGGAAGTCAATTAGTCTAATTCAGAAATTTTGGAAAGGTAAAAATTGCCTCTAGCAAACTCTCTCTCTCTCTTCTGCGTTTCATGTCTTCTTTTATAATATTTCCTTTAGCTTCTTGGAATTGCTTTATGGTTAGGGTTATTTCCACATTGTGCAATGAATTAAAACCCATTTCATAAATATAAACTTTAGTATTCAATTGTAGCGTACTATAAATATTCAAAGAATTCATTTTAAGAGATCAGTTTTCAAAAATATTTTTTTGCCAAGCTAGAAATGCTCATGACTGTTATTTTAATTTTAGGACATGATAATCACTATTTTATCCATGGAAACCATTTCCAATTTTTTATTCACATCTCTATTTTTCGAACGAGCTCTTTCTTTCTTAATTTGGACATTGGGAGCTCAAGATACGATCTCTTGAAGATAAGGACACACTAATTGTCAATATATTCTCCACACGTATCTTATTCCTATTAATTTTTGTAGCATCAAATGTGTTCTAGCCACAAAATTAGGTGGAGAGGCTATAATGCATGAGATATCCAAAACCCATAATTTGTTTATGGAAATTCCACTTAGAGATGACTTAATTAGATTATTAACCTATTCTTTTTAAGTTTCCTAGGTCTAAACTTAAGAAAACTAGTTAATTAATCAAAATTAATTAATTCAAGGTGAGAATAGCCTAGAAACTCACATGGATAGACTTCAAGATGATCCTAGCCCTTGATTAAGTTTTAATCTTGGCCATTTGTGCTCCAACGATGGATTATAAGAAGAAGTCGATGGGCACTTGGAGAACACACCAAAGACACTTGGAGAATTAAATTTTCTAGAGTAGCAGCAGTCAGTTGCCCGAGAGTTCGAGCTTCATTGAGGAAGAAGAGACAGTGAGGATGAAGGAAGTTTTCCAATTCTAGTTTGCAGAGATGCCGAGATTTCTCCAGGAGGCTGCGCAGAGCCTCAATAAGGAACTTTAATTTGTTGAAGAGGGAAGACGTTTTTAGTTCCAGAGGTTGAGAAGGAGTCCCAGAGTGCCAGAGAGATGGTTTTACAACCAACAATAGGAAGGACGGCTAGACTAGCAGTCAGTTCAGGCAACAATTGCAGTAGGTATCATCAGGTTGACGCGGAGCTTGCTTAGGCCCAATTGGACGACTTGCTTTTCAAAGGTAGTCAAGTGCGAGAATTGCCAAAAGTGAGGATAAATTCCCTCTAGATATTTTTTCCAATATTTTCTCTGCAGGATAGCCATATTTTGACATCCAGAGTATTGTACTCAGGATTTCTCACTACTACATAATAATAAAACCCTCAGCTACTGCACCGATTTTCCCAAGTTGGGGTTTTCCGGGAACTTTTGTACAAAAATAACAGTGTTATTTTTGTGTGTATGTGTGAGTGCTATATTTTCTCAGTTTCCCACAATATTTTTCCTCCATAGTATTTATTTGTGAAGATCATAGTGTGAATTATTTGGTATTTACCGTAAAAAAATGGAAATAAATTGTTAAGTAGTTTAACAATTAGGAAATTCATTTCCAATTGTTGTGATATATGAAATTTTCCCATGGTATCAGAGCGTGAGTGATCAGCTGGGAAGCTCTAAAGCTAAGGAAATAATTCCTTGCTCATAGGGAGCGACACGCTGAAATTTCTAGAGGTTACGCAGTTTATTGACAAGCAGGCTGAATTGTTGGGGAAGAAATTTGATCTTCAATTGTAAGGTTGCAGAAAATTTGAGTTTCCTAAGATAGTGATTCTAATAGTCAGAGGGAGAAGAGGGTTTTTCACTAGCATAATACATGTCGGGTGGAAGAGAAAAACACACACGAGGGAAAATTTTTCTCAGGGGACTTCGAGTTTCAGAAGATCATTTTTTCCAGGAAGGTTGGCAGTAGTTGTTAGCAAATTTCCTCACTTCAGAAGGGAATGCGAGTAGAAGATTCAACAACCAAGCAAGGAAGAGAGGGAGCTTCCAGGTTTATTTTATCCAGTTTTGAGTTTCCAGATTTTGCAGCTTTGTAGGGATGACTGTACGAGATTACCTGGGGAGGTCATGCGAGTTAGACCGAATGCAGATTTTTGAAACAATTCTACTTCCAGTTTCCTGCAACAAGTGTCGAAGGAGGTGCGAGTTGCAAAGAAGGGAAGGGTCCTAGCTAGGGACTAGGCTTGAAAGGAGATAGTGGGGCACCAGATCTAGGAGGAGGAGGAGGAGTATAAGACTCCAGTGTGCCATATTGGGCAAGGTCCAATGCAATTGCAACAAGGAGATCAGTCATATTAGTTTCAAATTGTTGTAGTGGGACCATCACCTTTGCTACAGGAGCCCACAATATCATAGTATTAGGTTCATTGTTAGAACACAGAATTTGTCATTATACAATTACAAATCTAGCTGCAGTTAGTACTCGGGAGATAGTTGCAGAGATAGATGCAGTGACACAAGCAGTGTGAATTACCTAGTTGTAGTATGTAGGTGCAGTTCCAGCCAAGAGATTCCTAGCACATAACTACACAATCCAATTTCCAATATAGGAGGACAATGCGAGTTTCCAGGAGGGAGTAGAGAGATTTCCCATTAAGAGATTGAGACTTAGAGGGAGTCTAGTTTTAGAGGGAGCATCCCAATGAAAGATAGTAATTCAAGATATGGGGAGATCATACTCATTATTGAAGTAGTTGCAGCAATAGAGCAGTAGCAAAAATAGTATGAGTAGATCAAAGGTCAGGGTTGCAGAGATTGGGCAAGATCCTTGAGGTGTCCTCCTCATGGATCAATGCCTTGCTAGATGGGCCCACATTATTCAATAGTAGGATGGATCAGTGGTAGTTGATGCAGTTAGTACCAGAGTGATAGTTGTAGACTGGTAACCATCAGATGTTGAGGAGCGTAGTGTTGAAAACATAGCAAGTGGCTAAGTGCAGAGTTAACAGAAACACAGATACTTCAGTAGCTAGTGGAAGTCAGGACTCGGGAGACAAATGCATCATACTAAGCACAAACGATTTAGTATGTTAGATGCTTCTCACTTGCAGTTATTGCAGTTGCAGCAACAACAGATGAGAGGGAGTTGCACTGCAGATGCAGTGTTGGAACCAATATGGTAGTGTTAGCAACAACATCAAAGTTGTGCAGTGGTTGGTGGGCAGTATGGCTAGACATCAACAACGTGACAGAAGATGATATAGAGACAAAGCATTGTAATAGGGTGTGCAGCACAAAACACCTTGCTCACTAAGAGGAAGTGTTTGTAGCATCACACATGTTCTAGTTATGAGGTGGAGAGCCTAGAATGCATGAGATCTCCAAAAACCAGAAATCGTTTATGGAAATTCCACCTAGAGATGACTTAATTAGATTATTAACCTATTTTTTAATGTTTCCTAAGTCTAAACTTAGGAAAACTAGTTAATTAATTAGATTTAATTAATTCAAGGTGAGAATAGTCTAGAAACTCACACAGATAGACTTCAATATTATCCTAGCCCTTGATTAAGTTTTAATCTTCGCCATTTGTGCTCCAATAATGGATTATAAGAAGAAGTCGATGGGCACTTGTTGAACAAACCAGAGACACTAGGAGAAATTAATTTTCTAGAGTAGTAGCAGTCAATTGCCGGAGGGTTTGAGCTTCAGTGGGGAAGTAGAGACAGTGAGGGGCAGGGACAGTGAGGTTGGTGGAAGTTTTTGAGATCCAGCGAGGGCATTTGCAGAGATGTTGATATTTCTCGAGGAGGCTGCATAGAGGCATCACAAAGCCTCAATAAGGAAGTTATATTTGTTGAAAAGGGAAGACATTTTCAGTTCTAGAGGCTGGGAATGATCTGAAATTGGATTAGGTGATTTTTTCCTCTTTTCCAAAATCAAATAAAACAAAAATTAGGACCATGTCAACACTTTGCAAAGTAAAACTGGGTATTGAAACAAATAGGTTTCCAATATCTCTTCAAATCATGAATTATTCTTCATATGTAACTTAACATAATGAATATAAGAGAACATAATCCATGCGAGCAAAAAGAAGTGCAAGAAAAATGTTTGTTGATGGAGTTCACCCCTCCTGGGCTACATCTTCGGACTTGTCAACATGACTAGAATACTCAAATATTCAGTATCAAAATGAAGTACATAAACATTTGCTATAGGTAAATATGTGGCTAATAACCCTACAACGTAATGTTTTCCTACACATAACTCTTACAACAGCAACAACTCAAAACATATCCTACAAAGATGACATACCTCAATTGAAATGAGCTAAAAACAACACGTGAACCCTTCAATTCCACATTGAAGCACATAATCAAAACTTCTTGTTAAGAGAAGTTAAAATTGAGTTGAACCTTGCTAGTTAACGCTGCTACAATAACCTTTTGGAAGTGAGAATACCCCTACAAGGTCTTCTCCATGCCTAAATACCTCCCAAAACAACTTCCAAACCCTGAATGATCTAACACCTTTAGTCTCCAACCTTCAAACCAACTCTGTATATGTGCTCAAATAAAACATTAGAGGTTACCAATGGATTCAGAACATCCAAAAACCCCTAAGTAGCCTCTTTCTGAACTCAATTTAGATAAAATCTCAAAAAGTTATGAGCTTCCAAGCTCTCCCATGAATTTCACTGTTAACCATCCTACAATGATCCAGATTTAAACAGGAATGCAACAAATTACAGAGATAACCATAAATACAGAGATGTAGTAGAAATAGTACTTCATTTCATTAATGTAAAATACTGAAATATGTTTACAAACAGAAATGGAAATAAACTAGCTTGGGCGATGGTAGCTTATCTTTGAGGAGAAATGTGGCGGCTACATGCCTCTGAACTGTGTTACAATGAGGCTCGAAGGCCTATTTATTTTTTAGAAACAATGAAAAACCCTAAACATCCAAAAACCTAACCCTAGGAGGTGGAGCGCCAAACTATGGGCCCCGTTTTGGGTAAATTGGTACATCAACTTCCTGGGGACGTAACTTTGGCATACGATCTCCATTTGACACACACAATACCTCGTTAGAAAGATCTATATAAGGAATACAACTTTGGGATGAGAAACATGCACCCATATTGCTCCCAGTTTTCCAAAAAAAACGTCGTTTAGGGCCTCAAAACAACTCCAGAAGTTCAGGATCTGAAAAACTGCTGAAAATAGTAAATTGTGCTACAATTAAGGAAACTGAAAGACTGAAAGAGACAATTGTGGGGGTCCAAGTGGGATAGGTGGGTGGCCACCAACATCCACCTGGATCATTCCTCCCCCCTTAGGAAGAAATGGTTCCCATTGCGTTGAGTTCCTCCATGAGATGAGGAAACTCCCGCTAAACTTGGTCCATGGAGCGTTGTTCTGCAACCTCTGATGTGTCCAGTAATGGTGGGAAGCATGGTCAAGGGCAGTCCACATTGAACACTCGGTGCAAGCGAAGGAATGAGGGAATGTTGTACTCTAAATAATTGTTTCCCACAACCTTGGTAATGGTGTGAGGACCATATCAGAGTGGTTTGAGCTTCTAATGGGCTCTTGTAAGGCATTCTTTCTGCAGTTGAAACCAGACTTTGTCACCCACTTGAAACTTGTGTGGTACCTGATGCTGATCATGTCATTTCTTATAGTTGGAATTTTCTAGAATGGAGTGACCCGTTGGGTAGAGGTGCTCTAGGAGTCAGATTGAATGAATGCTTTACCTGACAGTGCAATGGTACCCATGTGGGTGAGGAGAAGATCTTCCTATATTCTTTCATGACCGTATCCATCTGCTGCTACTGCTGCCTGGAGGAACCCTTCTCAGGGGACATGGATGTGGCTACGATCTTCCCCTTACTTTGAGGGCAAACCAGATAGAAAATAAATTTCCTAGTCAGGCAGATGATCTTACTGCCTTTCTTAGCAGCAATCAAAGAAGTGGCGGTAGGTGGGGCTACCTCTGGTATCCTCTATAATGTATTACACAAAGAAATAATAACAATGCGAGGCCTCGACTCATACAAAACATGCCACTTCCACAAGTATGGTTGGCATAATAATGCATCATAAACATCAAGCGGTGCAACATCACATAATACCTCATCTGTGAAGGGCTAGATGTTGTAGGGAAGACGACACTGCTGGCGAACTCAGAGATCTCGTCCTTGGTGAAGTCACCCGTTGTTATACGGCTGCGAGTGTGGTATGGTTGGTAGTCCCAACTTCTTCATGAACTCTCCTAAAATGAGGTTCTTTTGGGTGCCATTGTTGACAATGAATTGCAGCAACGAACCCTTCACCCACATCTGTGAGTGGAAAAGACGCTCCCCCTCCTCTGGGTCTTCGAGCTCATTCTTCTGGATCTTGGCGGTGGCAATAGTGGTGCTAGGCTCCACGTTAATGATCTACTTCCCTTTGTCATTCCTCTTGTTGGGTTTTGACTCAGGGTCAGAACATGCATCTGATTTTGAAGCCTTCAACTCGACCATCAGCAACTGCTTGTCTGACACTCACTTGTGTTATGAGTGGGGCTCTTATGGAACTCACACCACTTTCCTGTGTCCTTCTTTGACTTCGTGGTGTTTTTCTTTTCTTGTGGCTTTGAGGGGTTGTTTTGGGTCACACTATTTTGGTTTTGTCCTTGGTGCTGTAGTTTCGGGAAGCCTTTCCCTTGCTTCGGATTGGTGGATCCAAAGTCTCGCTTCTTCTGTTTAAACTTTTGCTTGATTTTGACAGCGTATCGGTATGCCGTGCCGAGCGAGGAGATGTTCAGGAACTCCATCTCATCCTGGATGTATCTACGTAGGCAACCGCGGTATTTGAGTACCAAATGCAGCTCAGAATCCTTGACACCCAACTTTGTGTGAAGGGTATGAAAAATATTTGTGAACTCCGGCACATCGTGGTCCCTTCCTTTCCACAGAGTGGTCCACATTATGTATTTATTTTCGTAGCTTTTGACAGGGTAATACTGCTCCTTAATGGCATCCCAGAACAAATTCCAAGTGGGTGTGGCTGAAAATAGTGAGGCCGTACTCTCATCCTTCTACTCGCAGTAGGTTTCCCACAAGTCCTTGACATGGGGGCCTGCTTTGAGAAGAGAGAAAGTAATATTTTCTCGGCTGGAAAAATCATGAACAGAAAAATAACCTTCTAGCAGACTTAACCATTTATCTACAACATTTGCGTCTATCTAACCTTCGAATATGGTGATTTCAAAATTAACTTTTACCTTAAAGGGTGTGGCATTTCCATAGTAGCTATTAGACGCAGATGCGTTGCCCCTGGGTAGCCGCTGAAGGATTTGGGCAAAGTTTTCCATCATCACGTTCCTTTGTCACTCGAGGGCTTCTTCGAGAAAATTTTTGATATGATCTCTTGCCCCCCTCGTCTTTCTTTTCATCCGCCATGGGAGGCCGTTGGGTTTTGCAATGATAATCTTGCAAAGGTTCAACCAGATCAAGCCCTAACTCATATCCTGACCTCATTGGGGACATGCAAAGAAAAACAGAGAAAGAGCAGACTGCTCTGATACCACTGATTTGGATTTAAACAGGAATGCAACAAATTACAAAGATAACCATAAAAACACAGATGCAACAGAAATAATACTTCATTTAATTAATGTAAAATACTGAAATATGCTTACAAACAGAAATGGAAATAAACTAGCTTGGGCGATGGTAGCTTATCTCTGAGGAGAGATGTGGTGGCTACATGCCTCTAAACTGTGTTATGATGAGGCTCGAAGGCCTATGTATTGTTGAGAAATAATGGAAAACCCTAAACATCCAAAAACCTAACCCTAGGAGATGAAGCGCCAAACTATGGGCCTCGTTTTGGGTAAATTGTTACATCAACTTCTAGGGGTCGTAACTTTGGCATACAATCTCCGTTTGACGTGCACAATACCTCACTAGAAAGATCTATCCGAGGACTACAACTTTGGGGCAAATGACATTGGTCCATGGACCCATGTTTCTCCCAGGTTTCCCAAAAAACGTCGTTTAGGGTCTCAAAATGCCTCCGGAAGTTCAGGACCCGAAAAATTACTAAAAATAGTAAATTGTGCTACAATTAAGGAAACCGAAAAACTGAAAGAGACAGTTGTGGGGGTCCAAGTGGGATAGGTGGGTGGCCATCAACATTCCCCTGGATCATACAAATTCACCCTTATGTCTATCGGTTCTACAAAATCACCCAAAAAATTGCTAACAGAGTGATAATTTCGCTACCCACTGGTGCATTTTGTTAGATAGTTAATTTAGCCTCAGACCCCTTAATCCAAAATTCAAGGAGACATGGGCCACACAGGGCTAAAGGCTGGGTCTTAATGCCTGCCCCCATCAGTTAAGCCCCTTAATACTTAGGGATGAGGCCATCTCTGGTGCCACAGGTCTCAGGGATGGGCGAATGGCCCACCCTACCCATCAGGCCCTGTTCCACTCACATGCGGTCACATTCATGGTTCATAGAACCTGGGGCTGACCCCCTCACCTTAGTTCCTTCGACAAGCTCCCATATTTTGTGCTTGTGGTCACGTCAAGGGCCATATATATATTATCAAAGTAAAATGTTAATAAATTAAAAAAAATATATATATTCCTTAAATTTTTTATTTATTTCTTAATATGTTATGAATTTATCTTTGGAATTTAATCAATCCTACATTAAAGGGTGATTTTTCCAAGGTTGTTTTAGAAACAAGTAATGAAGAAAAGGAATTTCAAATTAAAATAATGTAAAGAGCTTAAATTGATTGTCAAGTTGCACTCAAAATTGATGAAGGAAAGGCTAGCGATAAGCTAAGTTACTTAAAAGTGAAAAGTGTCCACTTAGAACATGGACACAAAGCCAAATTCATACGCTATTTTTAGGAATCTCAAATAAATATTGGAGTTAGAGTTTGTGCTTGAATAAAAAAGACTTATAAGAACTTGGTTAAAGGAAGAAGACTAAACATATAATACCCATATTTATATCTCGTTTTATGTTTTTCAAATATGTTTTTATATTTCTTTTCATTTTTTTCAAATATGTTTTTATAGAAACCATTGTTATGAAGGTTATAATCAATCATTCAATTAGAATAATAATGGAGATATAAATGCATGTTTTTTTTTTCTTTTCTTTTTCTTTTTTCCCATATGAGGGCTTTACAAAGGTAATGATGCTAAGAGGGATAATCTCAACATTACACATTAAAAGTTCTATTTCTAATTCTTGACTTTCAATTTTGTATGCATGGGTAAAAAATATCTGGTCTTTGGGTATTTACATAAGGGGTTGCCTTCTGCTCCACCCTCAGCTTAGAAATTATCCCAAAGGGGTCATAAGACCTTGTGAAATTGAGGGGAAATTTCATCTGGTTTAGGAGGTCTACTTCCTCTCCTGTTGCTCTACTATTATAGATAAATAGCCCTATCTATATTTTGATTCTTAACTGTGACTTCTTTGTGGCTGCCACAAAGTGAATGTTATCTAATTAGATTATCTGCCTCATGTATTCTAAGGAAAATATCCTCATAGGAAGGTATTTTGGAAGTTTATAGGGTGGCAGCTCGGAGCCATATCTCTGTATAATTTTGGTATAAATACCAATCACTTTTTTTCACCTGCTCACTGAGATGCAACACCTTTTGAATGTCTTCATTGACCTTGGGAATTTGTTGGCTGCTTAGCAAACAAGTTGCTGGATATATGAATTGATCTATAAAATCTTTGAACTTGTACTCCTCTGAATGTTTTCTAATGGTTGAAGTCCAAAATATTATAGATAGAGGCTCACCCTACTCATTGAGTTTCTTTACTGCAAAAGGAAACCTATCTGTCTGGAAGAAAATAAAGATGTGTATCAAAACATAAGAATATCTAAACATTTCTTCAGTAACAAATTGAAGGAATTATTCATGTATGGTATCTACAAGAAAGTGACCATAGTAAAAAATGACTAAAGGTCCTTCTTCTATGGAAAGGATGGATAGAAAGCCTAAATTAGGCTCATCTACCGATTCATTCGAGAAATATCCAAGTAGACAAGACAAGACAGAGATAATCTGTCTAGTCCTTTTGGGGAAAATAGAAGAGGGATAATGGGGGTTTTTCTTGGGAAATTGAGAATCTTCTGGGAGGAAGATTTCAAAAATCTTAGCTCTCTAGGGAAAAGTAAGCTTTAGGTAATTATTTTTAAGAGCTTCAATGGAGAAGGGAGTCAGGGATTCACTGTGTGGGATCTGAAACATCTAATTTATACTCTCAGGGGTAATGGTGAAAATGATTTCACCATTAGGGGATACGACGACTCCTTTGCTTGAGATATAAAAGGCCTAACATTTGAGGAAAATTTCTGGCAAATAATAGGATTGAGGAAAAATTAATCAGGGTAATTTGGATTGCCAAAGCCCAATTTCATCTCAGTAGTCTAGATGGTTGTATCGAAACTAACAGTGTAATTCAAATAGGTCAAATTCACACTGTGTTTCGGAAATTTTATAGTATTTGTCTGCTAAGGGAATATGGTCTAAATCCATGGAGGGTGAAAGCATGGGATTTACTACAATGACATTAGTTTTCGTTTTGGGGGCCATTGCGATAACATGGTAAAATTACAAAGGATGACAGTGCTAATTTCCCGGGAAAACAACTTGCAGGTTATTACTCTGTCAGCAATGGATTGTGGACGAGGGAAAAAAATATCAGATTAATACTGCTGAGAGAATCTGAGAATTAGGAAATAAAGTGATTGAGGGTGAGTGCAGGGATTTATAAGTTTGCATTGGAGCAAGACCGTTACACGAAATGACTATTTAGGGGAGCAATTACTCTTCAACAGAAAGAAGGGACAACGGGAGTCGAGTGATAGGTGGAAAATGGCATGAGACCATTAGTGGGAATGAGCATAAGGGCTAAGCAGTTTTTGGAGGGGTAGGAGTGGTAAGGAGTAAGTGGGGGGGGGGGGTTGCGAAATTACGTCGGAGGGACGCGTAACAGTGGGGCTTGATGGGAAAACCACTTTTTTGGAACACCCCTCGCCGATAAAGGGAGACATGGGGGGGGAAATGGCTTGGGAGTCGTCTGATCAAAAGGGGGCTGTGATCTGGATCGGGGAGATGCGCTCCTTTAAACGCCAACGACAAAATGTCTTGTCGTGCATATAAATTTTATAATAAGGTTTCAAAATTTGGACAAATCATACCAGATGTTGACAATTTAGCCATTTGCAAGTAACTTTGATTTCATAAACTTCAATCTTCTACCTAAACTAACCTAACAATTTGTATTAATCCAGATTAGACCGTTGGATTAATTTCTTCATCTAACTTACCTAATCTAATCTTAGCCAAGATTACATTGTTTGGCTAAATTATTCATTCTAATCTAATTGACATAAATTGAAAATTGCTTGAACATGATTAAGAAGTATGTTTCAAGCAAGAAAAAGGACTGTGGCATGTTGAACAAGCTGCACACAACCTTATGAATTTATTCTTCAAAAGTTATTGTACTATCAGTGGCACTTCAACTAGCATCACTTTCACATTTTTTTTTTTCTTTCTTTTCTATGGGGTTCTTTTATCATTTTCTTATATTTTTTTTTGTCTTTCTTTTGTCTTTTGTTATTTTTTTTATACCCTCTTTTCATTTGATATATATATTGGGAAATCATTTTCAAATGCAATATTATTTACATGCTAAAATAAATGGGAAAATATTGAATCACGCAGTGATCCTATAAATTATAGGACCCTAAAATAGGCTCCATCTGGGGATGGAATTCTCTTGGTGAGATGCCAAGAATTATTGACCAGTAGCCTTATCCATCTGTTTTAGTTTTCTGCATTTGACTTTTTCATTATTGTTGTAGTTATGGTGGCAGATTGATCAGGAGCTTACGACCTTCACCTCGGGCTTCAACTTCTAATAATAAGTCACCCATTCATGACAGTACAAAGTAAATGATATGTACCATGAATCTTGTGAAGAAGTAAATTGTGATCATGAAAAATAATGTTTCAACATTATACCATTGACTGATCCATCAGGCAGAGTTGCTCCATCCATATCTTGCAAGAAATATGCATTATTACCTCTGAAAGCACATATTTTATAAGGACCCTGCCACAAATGATCAAATTTCCCATGCTTACCCTTCTCTTCTCTCCTAGAATCCCATTTTAAAACACTGTCTCCCAACTGAAAATCCCCAACCTTTGTTCTTTTGTCATAAATTTTCTTGATACTTTCCTGAATTAGCTGAGTGTTATCGTAAACTTCTTCTCTGGTCTGTTGTAGTTGTATTGCCTTATTAACCCTCCTTTGAATGTCATTGGGTTACACTTGTAATTCCTACAACATTTTCATAACAAGGACACCTAGAGAGGTTGCAAAAACAACATCCATTCCATAAACTAGCTGGTAAGGGGAAAGACCAATTGATTTCCTTGTGGTAAGTCTGTCAGCCCATAATGCATTGACTAGCTTGTTGTGCCAAGATTTCTTATTATCTTGCAGCAATTTTTTGATGATATTAACCAGACTTTTATTGGAATATTCTACTAACCCATTCCCCTGAGGGTAATAGGAAGTAGAATGTCCCAAAGTGATATGATATTTGCTTAAAAACTCCACCATCTTTATGGACCTAAATGCTGCTGCATTGTCAGTGATAATTTTCCTGGGACAACCAAACCTTGAAAGAATAATAGTTTCTAAAAATTTGATAATCACTGCATCAGTAGCTTGCCTTGCAAGAATTGCTTCAATCCACTTGGTGAAACAGTCAGTGGTAGTGAGAATCAACTTATGTTGGGTTGAAGATGAAGGATGGATCTCCCCAATGAAGTCCAAACCCCATTGCTGAAATGGAGTCTCTACTGAAATTGGCTTCAAGGGTAAAGGCAAAATTTTCCTTTTGCCTTCAAAAATTTGGCATTTGTGATAGGAGGTAACTCTCTCATGGACATATTTAAATAAACTAGGCCATTAGAAACCCATTCTAAGGATCTTGTTAGCAGTAGTTTTCCAATATAGGTGTCCACCACAATATCCTTCATGAAAGTCCTGTATTGCTCTATCTGCCTCATCTTTCAATAGGCAGTTTAGCAAAATTCCACTAGCATCTTTCCAATAGAGATTATTATCTAAAATACAAAATTTCGCAGCTTTGAGTTTCAAAAATCTAGCCTTAGCTTTGGTCAAGCCAAGAGGAGCTTGTAAATTTTGTAAAACAAAAATCAGATCTGCATACTAGGGAGAGTTTGCAAAACTCTCAGATACTTGTGGAGTAGCCTGCTCATCTTGTTCATCCAATACAACTAAAAAAATTCATATTCAAAGCATGAAAATTAGATTCAGCCATTAGTTTAGCTAATCCTTGAACTTTAATTAGCTTAGTTGGTTTGATCTCAATATCATATTCAAGAATAATGGCAATTGATTTACCTCTTTTCCCATCAGTACTATTTTGGGTCAGTATGTCCTTCACTGCAGCATTAGGAACATATGCAATTATATGTGAATGAGGAACATATACTCTAAAAATTTTAATGGCTTTCACTAAAACAAATGCTTGCTTTTCCATAATGTTGTATTTTAATGCAACATCTCTTAAAGCCTTTCTAAAGAAAGTAATGGGTTATTCATGCCCCTCATTATTTTTCTGCAAGAGAACTACTGCAATAGTATACCTAGATGCAAATGAAAAAAATGAGAAAATCCTTAGTGAAATGAGGACTAATTAATACGAGGGCTTGTGTTAAGGCTTATTTTAGCTGGTCAAATGTCTGTCTTTCTTCACTAGTCTGTTTTATCTCATTGTCTTTTCTTAGCATGTTTTTTATATTTCTTAGAAGTTCAGCTAAGTTAGGGATAAATCTCATTAGGAAATTGATTTTGCCAATAAAATATTGGAGTTCCTTTATATTCTTAGGATGATCAATTCTCAAAATAGCTTCAATTCTAGTCGGATCAATCCTTATCCCATCTTTTGAAATTATGTGGCCTAAGAGTTTTCCTTCTTCTAAGCCAAATAATGTCTTCTTTGGATTCAAGGAAGTACCAAATCTTCTACACTTCTTGAAGACTCTCCTGAGGTGTAGTAAATGTTCATCATCTGTTTGTGAGAAAACAATGATGTCATCCAGATATATGACTATGAATCTACCTATTTAATTAACAAATTCAATGTCCATGGCACGTTGAAATGTAGCACCAACATTCATTAAGCCAAAAGGCATATTCATATACATGAAGGTACCCCAGGGTGTGGTGAATGTTGTCTTGTGTTGATCTTCAGGATGTACTAGTAATTGATTATAACCAGAGAAATCATCTAATAAAGAAATTCTACGTGAACCAACTAATTTTGTAGAATATGATCCATTTTTGGTAATGGGTAGTTGTCTTTAAGTGAAACTTTATTAAGGTTTTTGAAATCCACACAGAGTCTGATTTCTCATGTTTTATTTCTAGTGGGAACTTAGTTTGACACCTAGTTAGAGTACCTTAAAGGCATTATGAACTTAACATCATACATGTTTTTTACCTCTTTTTTTATTAAAGGCATCAATACTGGGTTTATCCTCTTGAGCTTCTGTTTGAAAGGTTTATGATCTTCTTTGATAAGAATTTTATGTTGTATTATGTTGGTGTCATAAGATTTAAGGTCTTCATAACTCCATGAAAATACATCACTAAATTCTTTGAACAAGTCTATATATTTATGATTTTCAACAGGAGGCACAGATTTGGACAATTTTACAATTCTTGGTTCTTTTTTAGTTGCTATATTACCGTTTTCATCCTCAACTCCAGTGGGTTCTATTTTTGGTTTTTTTGCTACATTATTGAAATCGAATAATTCTTCTAAGGGAACTAAGCCTCTAGGAAAAACATTATCCTGTAATTCCAGTATTTCTAATTCAGCTAGTTCTTGATCTAATTCAATATTATTTACAAATTTATCTACATTTTTTTGTATGTTATTATCTACTTCAAAATCTTCTTCTATGTTTGCAAACTCAAGCTCCTCTTTTAATTGAAGAAAGTTTTCAATCTGTTTATCATTTCCATAAACTTGCCAGTATTTGATATTGTCTGGGATAATTGGTCTATTTTTTTACCTCCATAGTGTATTGATGGTTGGGACAATAAGGCATTTTTCAAGTGTTGGACGAAGTAGCCAGACCATCAACTAGAATATTCTTCCCTCTAGGGATCACATACAAGTCATATTCAAGAAAACACTATAGGAAATCAAGGGCAACATTTCTGTGAGCACTTAAACTGGGGTGTTTAGCTGATTATTCCCCTTTAATATGCTTTATTATTAATTCTGAATCTCCATGAATGGAAATTCTCTGAGCACCTAACTTCTTCAAAAGTTGCAAGCTTAGGAGGACAACTTCATATTCAGCTATGTTGTTTGTGCACTGAAAATTAAGCTTATATGAATGACCCTCTGAATGATTGGTATCGAAGTTTGAAATCCAGACACCTACTTCAGAACCTTCTTTACTAACAACTCCATCAAAATCTAGGTTTCATAAGGGTTCATCTGATTTTTTATCTTCCAGATTCTCTAAATTAGATTCCTCAATTTTGCATAAATCGGTTTGTGAACCTGCAATTTGTTCATTTATGTCTCCATCGTTATACAAAATGAAAGAATCTAGATCTGAATGTGCTGAATACAAAGGATAATTATGTGGTTGATCCTGACTGTTGACTATGAATTCAAGAGGGCTTCCCTATATAATATTCTTAGTTGACCACATATTGGGATGGTAGCATAGGTGATATCTAATTGAAGAGTTCCTTGCAGTTTAGCTCCCCATGAACAAGAAAGTAACATGTTGTATTTGGGAGGTATGTCAGCAACCATTATATCCATTAACACACTCTTGGTTGGTGTTTGTGCTGAATTGACACACAAGTTTTTGATGAGACCTAAGCATTTTACTTTGTTGGAGTCAAAAGAATACAAATCTTTGTATGGCCTAGTGATGACCAACCCTAGTCTCTCCATAATAACCCTAGGCATAAGGTTGTGGGAAGCCCCTGAGTCAAGCATTACATTATGTAAAAAATTATCAAGTATGTTTAAGCTGACGTAGAAGGAAGAAACAACTGCTTCTTGAGTTTTCCCATCAACTTCAGGCCCAAACACTATTTTTGGTTGATCATCTGAAACATTGATTGTGTCTAAACTTTATTCTACGTTCAAAACCTTTAGCACTTGTGATCTATATAAATCTTTATTCATTAATTATGTTAAAGGGATGGATATCTTCAATTTTGTCAATTCCTGTTCAATGCTAAATGATGTTGGGGCCTTATTTAAATCTTGTTTTTCAGTTTTATCCTTTTGGAAAAGATCTTTTTGTTGGTTGGTAGGAGTACCAGTTTGAGTTATTCTAGAAACAGTGGATGGTGTCTTTTGTGTTTGGGTTTTTGCATTTTTTTCAAGGAATTCTCAGTGTTTTCTTTAGTAGAAATATCAGTTGCTTTTTTATTTGAAGTTTCAGTGGGCTTTTTAGCAGCACTATCATTTGTTTTTCTATTTCTCAAGTTGTACTTCCTATGGACTTCCATGATTTCCTTTTCAAAACCTAACTTGTATTCTTCTGATTCATCTAGATCTCCTTTATCTTCAATAAATTGAAAAAGGTTTTGTTCCTCTTGTGTGAAGAACATAAAATCATTTCATTTACTCCCATCAAATTAATCTGGGCTTCATCAGGGTCTTCAAGTAATTCTCCTTCACCATCTGTATAATTTTCTTGAAAAGGAGGTCTAATTTGTTGGTGTGACTTGTTTGTTCTCTCTGTTTAATTTGAGGTGTATTTCTTCTAAAGTTGGGATTTCTGATATGTGGACGAGGTTGATTTTCTCTTGAAGAAGTTTGGTCAGCTATAGTCACCCTTTCCATCATTCTTTCCATTGTCCTAACTAAATTGTCAATTTTATGATCAGATGAAGAGGAAGAAGGTTGTTCCTTGATAATGACTCTTTGTTCAGTTTTAAGCTTTTCCGTTTTAGGTAATAAATTTGCTTCAACTTTTATGGCATTGGCTTGCATTTCTTCTAAGGTAGATGTATCTCTCTCTCTTAGTTCATATTCCATAGCCACATCAAAACCTTCAGGGAAATAAATTAGGGCTAGACCTGGTGTAGGTTTAATAGCATTGGGATATGCATTATACACTTGGCTAAACCTTTCATAATATCCCTCGACAGTTTCGTTAGGTTTTCTTTTCAATTTTTTGTATTCATTCAAAATTTTAAGGGGATTTTTCTTAATTTCCCATATGTTTAGAAAAGATTGATAAAAGGACTCAATATCAGCAATGCTTCATGTAGTTAACCCTTTAAACCATTTTTTAACCTCACCACCTAAACTTTGGTCAAAAAGTCTCATTTTAACATCAACTTCATCTACTTCTTGCAAATAAAAAATACCATCCATTCTATTTACATGCTGTTGGGCAGTAACTGTACCAGAGGCATCAAATTGAGGAATTTTAGTTTGATAGTCTTGGGGCATAGAATGCAATTGTCCTGGTAAAACCAAAGGAGCATATCGACCTGCCATGAGTTTTTTGGGAGGCTGTATAATAGAAGAACTTATAGGAGATGTGGATGTAGGAATTCCTAAAATAGGCTAGGTGATCGTTTATAAAGTGATGGGAGAGGTGGTGGAAACTATAGAACTAGTAGGGTTGGTAGAGTCAAGATGAACAGATTGAGAAGACATTGATGAGGCAACAACAGTCAAAGAAGAGAGTTCTACTGATTGTTGAACATAAGCTTCACTAATAGCTTGATCAAGTACTGGTATTAAGCCTTGCAATTTTTCAAAATTCTGGAGAGTTTGTTGATAAGGGTCAGGTTCAGTAGGCTGAGTTTCAAGAATATATGGTTGTAATATAGACTGGTCAATTACAGTTTTATTTATAAAACTCCTAGATTTTTTCCTGAACAAACTATGTTCAAAAGGTATCAAATTCAATGTTCTGTATAGTGACAAATTTCTCAGGGAGTGAATTAGCCCTAGGCAAGGGGTCGTTACTACCTTGACTTTCTGCAAAAATCCTCTTTCTCACCAACTTTTTTGGGTTCTCTATAAACTCAGCAGGATTAGGGTCCGGGTGTGCTCTAGTAAAAACTCGTCTAGGAGCCAATTCTTATGTAGTAAACATCACATAAAACTAATATGATTACAATCCAAAAACTAAAGAAAATATTTACAAACTTACAACCTTAAAACATTCATTCATAAATATAAATCTTTGAATTCTGAAATAATGTTTTCTTTTACAAGCGGAAATAGTTTTCAACCATGAAATGTTCAGGTCCCCGATATGGTCGTCACTGTGTTATCACTCTGTAATTTTCCGAGGTTGTGAAGAGAAAATCACAATGGTAACTATCAACCACTTTGGAAGTTTGGATCTAGCCCTACCAACTTCAGAGAGGGCTCTCTCTATCAAATTTAACTTTGTTTTGATTAAGAATTTTAGGCTAGTAATTAATGTACATACTTGGTTGTTTTCAATGAGGGTTTGGTTGATAAATTGATCAGATCACCATTGGGATATGGAGTCACCTGTTTGATCATGGATCTATACAACTTTTAAGGAAAGTTTTCACAGGGCAAGGTAGCTCACCTGTTGGATTCTTTAATATGAATGAGATGGAAAGAAGAAAATAAAAGATTCAATTAAGCAAAAGAGCAGTGAAGAAGTCATTTACTTAATATCAACTAAGATACATTAAGAATTATTAACATCGAGTACATCGTGTTAAGAAACAAATTTTGTACTTATACTTTATGTTTAACAATTAAGAATAAAGAAAAGATAAGCATGATAGACAACGAAAATAAACAAAGAAAAGTAGATGCACTTCACAAATCAACTGAGCACAAGAATCCCGTGAAAAGATTCCTTTATTACTGAATAGGTCCACTGATGTTCCAAAAACTACAATCGCTTTTTGTTTGAATACAGAGCAATAATAATCAACAATTATCAACCCTTTCTCCTTTGAAACGAGGGGTATTTATAAAAATTATTTGCAAAAATCATGTCATAACTAACCAAGATATATTTACGTAGTTTCTAAACATAATCTATCTATCTTGTTACAAAAATTTAGGAAAATTGAAACTGCTTGAGGTGTTGGCACTATCTTTGTGGAAGTTCTGAATATTTTCCAAATCCTACGCTCTTGGTGCTGAGCTATACAATTAGGCACCTTGTTAGCCAAATAAATCAAAGAACTCATTCCATCTTTCTTCACCTGGGATAGAAACCTTTACATTTTCATGTAAATCTCATCTACCTCAATATACTTGGAAAAGGTAGTTTTGTGAGGAATAGTTGTTTCACCGTATGCTGCATCTCCAGATCATGCCATAATACCTCCAATAACGCTTTGCCTGTAAGAGTTCCCTGTATCGATGAAAATTTCACAGTGTCTTTATCCTTCTCTGATAATTTCTAGTTATAATCTGACAAAGTTATCAATTTGTCATTTAAAACCAGCAATCCTGGCATTCCTTTGTTCTGCAATGTTTCAAATCTGTTGAGGAACCTATGAACACCAAGTTGTAGTACCTGGAACTTCTCTTCAAATTGTTGCATTAGATTCTTTTTGACCAAAAATTTCTTAACTTCCAAAATTGTCTATGTTCTCTCTTCAATCTGCGATTCTTCCAACTCATATTTATTCTTTGAATTGAGGAATTTTTTTAATCTTATTTTCTTCTTTCGGTCGATAAGCTAATTCTTCCTTAGTCTGTGCAATGGCTTCCATTGCCTTTTGAATTAGATATTGTTGTTAAAAAATGATCTGGATGATGGGCCACATTTCATTTATTGATTGATGAATATCCTTCCATTTTATTTCTTTGGCTTCATCCAAAGTCTTTCCAATCTAATTCTGCCGCTCTAATCTATGTAACTGGGAAACCAACCTATTTGAGTTCTGCACCTCTACTTTAAGATAATCATTTGATTTTCTTTGTTGTTGCTATAGAAGTTTTATGTGTGCTCTTAAACTTTGAATCTCCTTTTCTCTTATTGTCATGTCTTCCATAGCTGTAACCAGCTTTTCTGATGCATCTGTGGTTTCAGTTGCAAGGACAATTGATGAAGATGTTGTAGCTGGAACTGAGACTATGAGGGGTATAGCCTCCAAAGGTTGTGCTACCCCAACTGCATTCTGCTCCTTTTCTTTAATCGGTTTATCCATCTCAGCCTCCATTTCTTTAATCTGTGTACTATGCTCCATCATTAGCTTCAACATTTCCTCTTTTTGTATCGCTCTTTCTCCTAATTCCTTTGCCTGAGAATCTTCAGTGGCAGGGAGCTTCAATTGTCTTCTCAGGGATGCTATATCAACATTTTTATTCTTAATGATCTCTTCCATGGCCTTTGAATTACCTGGATCAAAGCATGCTTTAATCACCATCTCCTCTAAATATTTGATTCTCTAATAATTGGCTAGAGATGAATTTTTTTCTAGTTTGAGCTGTGATTGAACATTGGTCAAAGATAGCTACAACTTGGAAGAAGTAATGGAAGTTTGTGTAAAAGTTGAACATACCATCTCTCCTGTTTGCCTATGCATGTCCATCAGGTCTAGGGGATGGACAACTTTTGCCTCAAATTCAAATGTGGTCTGCTTGAAATTAGTTGTTGATTTAGGTAGAGGTACTTGAGCTTGCAAGAATGCCATATGCATTATCCCTTTCTTTGTATCATAGGTTGAAATGAGCCTGTGTTGAATTGAGGAAGATTGCTTCCTGAATTGAGTATAAATTTTGTCATGGAGGGCTTCATTCCTCTGTTTGATTTATTTGTACCTTTGAAATATGTCTAGTTGCCTCTGTTATGAAAATGACCCTGTTGTATGAGGTATTGTGAATGGATTCCCTTTAGTGGTTGAGGATGATGGAGAATCAGTGGTATTGCTACCAAAATGTGAAGTACGAGGGGGGGTGAGTACAATAGTGTTTTGGAGAATTTGGTATCTACAGATAAATACTAATTCCCTAAATAAGTAGTTATATCTAGAACAACAGTTTAAAGTGTTTTAGTCTTTTCCTATAAGCGATAGATAAGATGAGAAGACGAGAAGACCTACTTGTAGTTCTGCTTTCCTCTAGTCTCCCTTTTATCAATCCTATCGCTCCTACCCGTACTTAATACGCTTGAGAAGTACCTGTAAACACAACATAAAACAAAGAATCGATCAAAGCACAAGATCTATTGGATATAAGTGAAATGAATCAGATACAATTCACACATATAAGCATTATAAAACAATACAAACATATGGGAGAAAGGTTCAAACACTTTATTGAATAGAGAAGGGATTACAACCATTGGTGTCTGATTCAAAGCCATTCCTCCAGCTTGGATCCCATCCACATCACATCAAAAGCATGAAAAACTTGTAGCATTACAATACTTGCTTCAAAGCCAAATCTCATAACAACATTGTCTCCTTACAATTCAACATAATCCAGCCCCTAATCACTTAGATGAGTGGTCAATTTATAGGGAAATGAACGAGGTTTTGTCATAAATGGTGGCATTGAATGGCCTTTCATACTTAGAATTAATTCCATGGAGGAAGGGATGAGAGGATAGGATGCACCTTAACTCATTCTTCATCCATTTTCGAGCTCATAGGAGTAGATAAGTGAGGGAACCTTCTAGATGACTCTAAAAGATAAGAATATTCCCCAAACCCTATGTGAATTTCACTCAATATCACCCAGTGCAGGTGAAAGGAAGCCTAAGTTCTCTACAGAGCACCCTCACATGGACTTAACTGCTCTGCAGCACACCCTTACATGGGCCTATCTGCGCTGGTCCCTCTAGAGGCTATTTCTGGATGTCTTCAAGTCATGAAACTGTCTGGGAAGAAGGAATTCAAAGGGGTGACTTGTTTAGGGCACGTAGCAACTGAAATTAGCGTTTGATGAGCCCTAAAACATTGATTTGGATGATGGGATTGATGTGCCCAAATGGATCTGTAACAACTGCCCCCTAAAGCATGAAATCGAAAAAATGCCAATGTCGAATGAAATGCTTTACGATGTGATGAGGAGGTATTGAAGTGGAAGGTGACCCGCATCAATTACAATACATCTATCATGATATTTGATTTTACATGAATTGCTGAGGGAAGGCCTACCCATGCTCAGATTATAAACTTTCATTACAAGTACATAAATAGTTGTCTACAGATATAGACCCATGATTGGAATGACTATCAATTTAAAGCCATTGTACATATGATTTAGTACTCCTGAAATCATAGCCTGGATGGATGAAACTAGATCCGGTGTCTTCTATATCGTTCAATCGTTCGCTCAAGTATGAGTCTAACCATGTGAATATGTGATCTGAAGTCAAACATGGGAAGACACCATCTGATTACCAGCCAATGATGTATGCTGTTAATAGATGCGAGAGAAATCACCGATAATGATAATGTTCCTCAAGGTACTGCAATACATTCTACATGGTGTGAATGCATGATTTGATGTCGAACACCATATAAAGTCTTTCGATCGAAGGCCATTGATGTCAACATATTGCCGGAAGTGAGAAACCTGTCATTGATGTATGCAAGCCTCAATGTATTGGAAGGGTGTTTCTAAGTCAACTTCTTGGATAATGAGCTGATTTAGACAAGAAGTGACTCGTCGCAGGAGGGCCTTGATGTATCCCACATCAACAACATGAAACGAGTGTAATGATTTTGGAGACGGAATTTGACTGACGACACAAGGTTTAGGAATGGAGGTCAAGAAAATTAAGGTTTATGAGTATTACGAAGGATGACTCTCTTGAACATATCAGCGACATTGAATGAATCAGAAGCATTGACCCAAAACCAGAGTAATGGATGGTGAGATAGACCATAGGTATGATAACCATCAAGTAGATAAGCCAACCCAATAGTTTGAATGAATTGGCAGCATTGACCCAAAACCAAAAGTGATGGATGGTGTGATAGACCATAGGTATGATAACCATGAAGCAGATAACCCAACCCAAATAGCCACAGAGATGAAGTGAAAGTGTCATGTTCAAGAGCGACCTGCTATCGTAAAGTGGTTTACCCCACTTTCCCATTTTCCCCAATCATTGTTGACTAGTACCTCTTTATTTTTAATCAAGATTGAGGAGGATAACATATGCTTGTTGTATAATTCCACCCTTCAGGTGAATCCATCGCTATTTGATGTTTTAATGAG
>APFE031387025.1:0-10831 GCA_000404065.3 Pinus taeda
CAATGGAGAGACTGTTTCTAGCAGAACAGACGAGGGGAATGATGTTCAGGGGAACAATTTAGCTACTGTGACGGAAGAGGATGATGGTGATACTCTTATGTCTGAAGCAAGAGAGGGAGACTTGGACTAATGGTTTGTAACTTATATCATGCAACTGCGGCTAGCTAGAGTTCATATTTTTTAAAGGTATGATTTTCAGTTCATTCAAAAATTCCATGTAAAGCATGAAATAAGGAATAGTTCAGATATTTTCTTGTTCCCATAATGAAAATTTATTTACAACTTAGGAAATTTTATTCGTCACCTTAGTTTTGAATACCATGGAATACTACTACTACAGTGAATAGGTTGCAATGATGATCAACAAATCAAGTTATTTTTCAATGAACGATGCTAATTCTCTGCTTTTAAGGGATTTTAATTTATTTTTTAGGAAAATTTTTCATGTCATTAGATCAATGCATCTTTCTTTGCAAAAATTTTGAAGCATAGATAATTACAATCAAAACAACATATTGTTATAAATGTGGCAATATAATTTATTCATGAGAAATGACAATAGAAAATGATAGCAAGAGAATGGTGATAATTCTTTGATTTCAATTCAGAATCTAGTTTAGCTAAACTTTCCAATATCAAAAATTGAATGTAAGAGCCTATGTTACTTAGATGGTCCCACACACCAATTCTAAGCATGAAATTTTTCCATGCCTCCTTAAGAAGTTGTTCTTTTGATCAATGGAATGAACTATGACTTCTTGCAACTTGGTTCAATCATCTCTATAATTCTTTTATGGAATATGAATTACTTTCTTAAGACTGTATGTCAATATCAATTAGAAAAATCGAAAATAAATATTTTATGGGAATGTAGCAAGATGGAATCTCATCATATGAATCGTTGAACTCCAAGCCTCTAACTTAATATCTCTTAAGGTAAGCATTCTTCTACAAAATTTAGTTTCCAAGGACTCACTTAGAATTATATTGTGTGTATGAAAGATCTTATATGGAACTACACTTCAACACAACTTGTGGTGTTTGGGGAAGTCAAACTTTCAAGTACCTTCTTCCTAACCACAACTCCAATAGAACACAAGCCTTTACCCTCATGTACGGTTAGATCTTGAATGGTCCATTATACTCCCAAACATTCATAGTTGGTGTTAAATGATGGATTACTATTTCCTCCTGTTAAATTCTACACCATTTTAAAAGGGGCATCTTCTCTGATAACCTTTCTTATCTCTTGAAGAACATGTTTAGAGGTACAAGGATTCTCCAATAGAAGATAAGGTATGCATTCAAGAGATGGAGCATCCTTCCCTAGTATAGCCATCTCTTTTGTAAGGGTTGATTCCTTCACTCTTTTCTTCTCTACTATCGCTTCCCAATTATTTTTACTTTGTTTTGGATAGGCATTCCTAGAGATCTGAAAGCTCCCAGAGCCTTCTTTAAATGGATCTCCTAGATTTGAAAGTTTCTCTCCTAGCATTGGAGATGATTTTAGATTTAGAGAGTGGCATTTTTATCAGTCAACTCCATCCTGCATTTATAAGGACAATGTTTAGCGTTTGTCTACAAATTTTGTCCAAGGATAATTGTGCCATCAACAAAGAGTTGATGAGAGATATATTTGGTCCTGAAAGTGAGGAAACTCTTAAGTTCTGTAAATTAGAGCAAAGATGTAAAGCTATGTGATTCTCCTCCAGAGGGTTGTAATTGGAGTCTCCCCTAGCGGGTTGCATCTAAGGACCAAAATGCCAAATCTCATTCAATGATCTTATGTATCTAGAAATGATGATTCTTATTGAAATATGAGATTTTTTTTTTTCTAAATTTTACATTTTTTTAGAAAAGTGATCAACAAAGAATCACCCAGCACAAAGAGCTAATGTGATTTTCCACTCGTCTTTCTTATTATAGTTCCTTTATAGGTTATTTTTGCATAATTAGACATCATATTGTTTCTTGATCTACTAACTTTATCTCACAAAACTGTATTAGAGAAATAAGATATTTGGAATCTGTTAGATTGGAGTCCAAAGAAGATCTGTGTCAAAGAGCTGAGGATGAGATCGAGAAAGTTTGGCATGCTCGGGAAATAGTTTTTATCAATAGAAGCCAATTTAAGTGAAGTGCTTGTAGGGTATATGATACCCAACATTAGCATGTTATGTATTCTTTTGACAGGGTGTACATATTATTTGGACAATATTTATAAACACTCGCTATAACTATTGGAAAGTGAAATAAGAGTATATTTCATCATTGTTCAGACGACCTAAAAGGGAGATACCCTTTTTGGATCAAAATCAAGGCTTCACCTTTTCATACAACTTGATGGGTTGGATGAAGTTCCCTCCAATGTAGGAGTTTGTACCTTGGCTATAAATAGAGCTTGTTGGTTTGTTGCTCTGCCTAGAACCACTATTTAAAAATTAAACAGTCTTTCCTACTGCATCAAATTTCTTATATATCAAGTTCAAGTCCTTGATGATGGCCTACTATTGCTCACCCTTTTCCTCTACAACCTGTACAATGAGGGCTTTGTTAATCATATAAAGTTTTATCATTCATAAAACTTCTGTCTCTAGACTAGGAGTCTGGAACTCGAACTAGATATCTCAAAGGTGGGTGTCTCCCTCCTCTTAGTCCTAATTTCCTTCTCCATTCTAGCTATTTCTTGCTTGATGCCTTTGGGAAATTAACTATGTCAGTTCATTGCTACTTGCATATCCTCAACTTGATCTTGCTGATTCTTTGGTTTGGATTTCTATGGTGGTATTTCATTTAAGTCTTTCCATACATTACATGCATTTCCTTAAACAAACATCATAATGGAAAGTAACCCTTAAAATAGTAACACCCAAAAAATAGTTAGAAGCTAATTAACTCATGATAAAAAAACATATTGCCATAGTATTTAGCTTGAACTCTCAAGGAAATAACCAAAACCTATTCATATAATATTGATTATTTTTCTTGCCATCCTATGGTATTGTTTTTCTTATCAATAGATATTTCCCCATGCTTGCTTATGATTTAGCTAAAAAGATAAGGTTCGGCTTGCATGAAAAAATTGAAGGTTCCTTCTACACCATAAAAATATGGTGCCATGAGGATTAATGATATTTACATGGATTTTTCGTTTTAGACCTCTTAAATAGTGCTAATTAAACATAATTACATTCCATATCAAGATAATTTTGTACTGTGAAGTGTATATTATCATAGATAGTCATGTTTACTAACAGAGGATTGAATTTTAAGTAGGAGGAACTTACTATTGTGGATTCCTTATCCGGCTTTGAGACAGAATAAATATCCATCTTCAACGAGGAAAACTCTGTAATTATACTTTTGATCTAAACTAGGACCTTGAATGTGAATAGATATTGATAGTGAATGAACATCTCTAAGGAGATGCATGAATAATACCAAGTCAATAGAAGTAATGGGAGATGACCTCCTTGGGTAGACAACAATGTCATTATCAACTTATTTATGAGTGATAGTGGTGATTTAGTTTTGATTTTTTACAAAAGGATGCCACATGGAAAAATATAATAGAGACAATGGAAATACCACCCAAGGATAGGTCTTTAATAGATGTAGTTGTAACATAAAGAGGCATAATTCCACACAATTAAGTCATTTTTTTCTAATATGGTTGACTAAATGGAATTTGTTGGGTCCATTTATTGCTTGTGAAGCTTATCATTCATTTCATCTATCTTCTTCTTAAGTCATTTTTTCATGTGTGAATATTAATTTTCATCTAGACCATCATTTCTCCTACCTTTGTTATTGCTTGATGATTGCCTTCTTGCCTTGGGATACCACCTCAGTTATAGATGTTGCACCTAGCTTGGATTCACTGGGGTCACCTCAATTGTAGATTCTCTGATTTTTGTTATAGGTTTCTTCCCAAAGTCACTATTTTTTGCAACTATTGATGTCCTTCTTCAAAGCCCTATCAAGGCCTGACTTATGTAATTTCTCCAATTCATGGGAAAAATGATTTTTTTCCTTTCCTTTTTCATAGGATATGGCTTCCCAGAATTATCCATTTTAGACATAGGCTTCTTCTTCCATCCCCCATTTTTTTATACTTCTCCCTGCTCCATTCTAATAGAGTTCCAATAAATCTAGGAGAAAGAGTGGTAACTTTACTTCATCAAGGAAGACAAAAAATTCTAGATGGAAAACTGCAGAGTTATAATTTCATCCTCCTATTACATCTTCTAGGTGATAGGGAAGTCGAATTAAGGAGCTTTATCATTCTAACATTTTGACATAGAAGAAACCATAGCTCTTCAATTTTTGGCCTCGATGAATATCCTTTAGAGTCTCGATATTGGGATCCCATATTTTAAAGTCATTTTTTTAAATTTGAAAAGACAAGTAAACATTTTATCCCCATGGTGGGTTTTATGCTTGGATTTACTAATTAAAGTTTGGTGACATTTATCATCCAAACTATATATTCTTCAATCTATATGTGTACTTGTCATTCTAGATTTAAATTATCTTCCAATTTTTTCTCTTAGGTCACCTCCCAACCTCAATTTGCCTTCAACTTGAGAGTCTAAATACTCTTAGATCTGTGTTCTTAAAACTGGAGCTTTTTTATTCTCTGTTCTTTGTTCTCTATTCTTTGTTTTCTATTCTCTATTCTCTGTTTTGTTCTTAGATTTTTTACTTTAATTCCAAACTCTAGAGGACCACAAATGTCTCTCATAGTTCAGATTCACACCAACATCAATGACATTATTTCATTCTTTAGTAGCTTCTCCATAGCCTCTAAGTAGGGCCCTACATCTCTACAATGTACCCATAATCTGTTTTACTCCTTTAATTGATCCAACATTATGGTAGGTGTTGGTCGCTTTAATTGCTTTCACAATTCAAGCTCCACATAAATTGTCAACCCGAGGAAGTCTTTTTATTTCAAAGATAATCACGCACTGGATATGCTCAATTTCAAAAGCAGAAACAATGTTGTAGTAAAAAAAAAAAGAACATACAATTATTAATCTCACCAATCTACTGATTCACACTCTACTTAATCAAAGCTAAAGTCAATTAAGTTATAGCAGAAATAATTTCTCTGTTGCAGTTACAATCCAAACAAAGGAAGATCAATCTGCAAGGAAAGAAATCAATCAACCACAACAGGAACAGGACCCTATTCCTTAGTTAGGAACTTCAGCACCTGATGCCTGACACTTAATCACACTGTAGGAAAGGTAACTTCAAGAGATCAAGACCCTATTCCCATGAACAGGAACCTTCAGCACTTGTTCTCTTGTTTCTAATCACACTGCAGGCAAAGGAAAGCAATTAATGGGATCAGGACCCTATTCCTTTATGCAGGAATCTTCAGCACCTACCTCCCAACATCATTCATTCATACAATCAATAGAAATGGATTTCTCAACTTCCAAGAGTGAATGCATTCAATACATGCAGCGCTAAAGAAACAGAGTATTACTAAACTGTGTAACTAGTGTCCAACAACAGAATTAAAGTGAAGTGCAAACACGTAAAGAATTAAACAATTTACAGGAACCAAAGGGTGAATCTTGTGAGGAAGGCGAGCCCTTTCCCTCTCACAAGATTCCCCGGGGGAAAGAATTAAATTGGAACGCTCAAAGGAAGAATTTATTCATCTGTCAAACTAACTGATACATTACAGATGGAGACTAGCTCCAATTCTCACACAATATTCTCCTGTAGCTTTACAACAACCGACCCCCTCTAATGATGATGTCTCCTCTTTTTAAAGAGGAGACATCTTTTACAATTTACATGAGAGCGAATCTATGTTATCTCAAATCTGTTCTCTTTCCCAAAACAGGACTATTCTGTTCTTCCAAAAAAAAGATATTGTTACAACGGAGACAACAAGAATGCTATCTTCAGGATAATCCAGGTAACCGTGTCTTCATGTTGTTGCTACTATTCCACAAAAAGTTCTTCCAAAATCGCAAATTACGCATGACGGAATTTGCGTGCTTGACGGCTGTTTCAGAAACTGAGTCAGCTGTTTCAGCAACGGCCGCTTGTTCCTAACAACGCATATAACTTATCTGCGATCTTTGGACTTGTGTTAGCAACGATACACTTCAATTAATGATAAAATATAAGAGTATTATGGAATTAAATGTAAAACAGATTAAACATATAATAAAGAAGAGCTTTTATATACCTTGAGATAAAGTAGATGAAAATGATAATGGAATTCTTTTTAATCATGGTTATAAGAGTAGAATGGTGTCAAAGTATATAGCAAAAATGATACATAGTGGAGTCCTAACATCCCCCCCAGCTAAAAATGTTTCATGTCCTCAGGCAACCCCTAGTCTGAATCAGAGTCTGAGTACTGGAACTGAGCATGCAAATTACTTAAGCAGTAGCTGGAGAAGGTGGCGTCTGTAGGAACTCTAAATCCTCTGTTGTTCTGCAAGTATTGCCATGCCAAGGCTTCATCTCTGTCAGTCAATTGGTAATGACACTGATATTTGTCTGAAGGTGGCCATAAAATTGGAAAATAGAAATGATACCCAATCCAGTTTACTCCACAATGTTGAATGCAACCAATGTAATTGGGAACCCTGGATAATGCAGCTTGAAGATTGTGAGGGTTAAAAGGGTGATAATCCTGTCTTTCTTTACATGACTGCTGCCAAAACATAACATTGGCCTTTAATGCAGCAGTACCCTTTACTCTAATGTGTTGTTGACACTTAGAAAGTGTTGAAGCCTGTAATTGCTGCATATACCTATGCATTCCTGGCTTCTGTAAGAATTCATGATATTGTGCTATGAACATGGCTGGGCATAAAGGCTCTGGTCTGATCCACAGGAGTTTATTCTCCTCATTATGACTTCTTGCAGTGAACGCAGTTTGCCAAGTGAGCTGGTTAGACAAAAACGAAACAAATGCCCTTATTTGTATATCTCCTGCAATTGGAATAAGATTAACTCTTCTATTGTCGGGAATGGCCTCATTATGAAGGTAGAGTTCGCACAGCAAATGCTGGTCACTCTCGGGGGCCTCATTAAAGGTCTCAACAAATTTCTCTGAAATAATTAACTCATATGGTCTGCAATCTTTTATTGCTTTTAATTGAAAATAAACTAATCGTTCAGAAAGAAAGAGAGAGTAGTTTACAGAGGGTTTGCGCGTAGCCATCAACTTCTGGACTAATGAAAACATCAAGGCCATCTTTTCCTTAGATTCCTTGACTTCCTTTTTGGAGTCCTTGAGCTGTTGCATCATTTGATCCCAACTATCCCAGTTGGCATATACATGGTTCTGCCATTGTAACTTATGCTAGCGTAATATTATATCTCGTTCTTCAGCATATTGCTTCTTCCATTTGTTCATCTGTTCCAATTGATTCCATGGCAAGGTCTGTGTCCTGGCATCAGAAGTAGTGGGTTGGGACATTGTTTGAATGGCTACACTGACTAACTTAGAATGAGATATTTGTGGTGATGCTTCTGTCTGAGTGGCTGCATTAACCTGCCAAGGACGAGATATATGAGGTTTGATTTCTTTTTCTTGCTTTATAGAGAGCCCTACTGGTTCTTGTGGAGCAGTAGGGCATCCCTCTTTTATTCCAGCTGATGTAGATGCCTCAGATAATTGAATTTTAACTAGTTTGTAGCCTGCATCCTGGTAAATGTTGCCACACTCCTGGCACATGTATTCCTTGCATGGCTCCTTATTTTGGATTGAGGCTGTGTGTGCTAACATATAGAGATTCAGTTCTCTATCAAAAGCCTCTCGAGCCATGGTTAGTTCATTCTTGTAAGCTTCCAATTCAGACTTCAGGAACTCATTCTCCTCCAATAGAGATTTCATAGTATGTAAAACCTGTGCACTGGTTGACTCTGTTGAGGTAGTCTGTTGATGCACAGTCGTAGCTGGTTCTTGTGGGACAGCTACTGCTGATCTCCCACTATCATCATGCTTGGTGTATTTTTGTACCACAGTGGCTGGTTCTTGTGTTTCAGCCACTGGGTAAGTGACTGGTTCTTGTGTGACAGTCACTTCTTGAGCCATAAACAATTTCGTATTATCCCGGGGCACTGGTTCTTGTGTGGCAGTGCCTCCGGACGAGACGGGTTGGGGGGTTTGAAATGGGGATGAAGATCGGAGTTTTAACAGAATACTGGCAGGGTCAGGGGAAATGGAGGTGAGTCCTATCTCAACAGTCATCTTCATTTTTCTTTTTGGTAGGAAGGCAGCAAAATCACTGCCTTTCCTTTTCTTTGAGGGGGAGGGTTCTTCTCTGGGGGGAAGGGCTTTCAGAAGAAGTAAGAATTTGAAATCTAGCCCTTGTCCACCGTCTGGAGACTGAGACTGTTGGGGTTCTCTTCTTTTTATAAGTGGGTGGGGAAGGGGGTGTTAGAGAGTCGTCATTAGGGACAGAAATAGTGGGGATAGTTGACTCTGCTAAGTGGGGGATCTCGGGGTTGGGTCAACTGGGGAATATGGAATATCGTCCTGCTGTCCTTCATAAGGAATTTCAGGAGTATCATGAGAACTTTCGGGTTGTTGGGATGTTTGAGCCTGCTGAGGAATTTCAGGCAGCTGGGGAACAGGGAGTGGGACATGCAGAGGGGGATTTTGCTGAGCAAAACCCCTCTGTATCAACAACTGGCATAAACGGTGATGGGCGAGGGATAACATTGGGAATTTAGAGCGTCTACAATAATAAGACATGTTTCTAATACAGCCAAACAGATAATAGGGGATATTAATCAGTCGTCCATTTCTCAAATGATTCATCAAGACAAAATCGTGATTGTACACTACCTGGTAACGCCCTTCACACGTTAAGTAGTGTTTGATGAACTCTGCCACCGATGGCCATGGTTGACGAAGTGAGTGCAGACTAACCCCGCGGCCTCTGAGTTCCACTGGCTCATCTGGACGAAGAAAATCTTGCTGCGCATTGAGAATAACCTGCTTTCTGCTGAACCAGCGAGTACCAATAGCTGGCAACCCTGATACCTAAACTATGTCCTCCTCTGTTACTGAAATGCGAACCCCTTGGACCACTGAAAAATCGCCTTGAAGGTTTTTTGCAAACTCTAAGACATGTTCCTGGTCAAATTCACCCAATCTTTCAAAATATACTGTCCATCCCGCTTGTTGGAAAATCTGATAGGCTTCGGGAAACAATTGAAGAAGATTTATGGAGCTGGGCTCATGTCTAATGGCCGACCCTCCCATGGATGTAGCTTTGAGTTATACGCAGAGGCACAGAACACAGTAAACACAGACCCTGATCACGCTAGTTGTTGCAACAGAGGCTGCAAGGTCTAAATGACGGCGGAGTAGATATGACAAGGGACAGAGGCTTGGTTAATGCGAAATGATTGTTCAATTTTTGGAATTCCGCCCCCTTACGTATGGTGTAATGATGATTGGGCGTGTGAAGATCTGTAATCATTATGAATGAAATCCTCTCTTTAATATAATTTAACTGAATTACATTAAAACCTCATACCTTACATTTTTTTACCTTTGGTCTAATAATACGAAGTGTCGATTGCTTCAAAATAGCTTAATGTTCATGGAAGAATCTGTAGATTTCTCTGAAATTTAGGACAGGAGTGTAATTGGATCTGGTCAGTGCTGAATAATTTTTCACCAAAAGGATCTGAAGTATAATCGTGGAGAACCAAAAACCTTATATAACAGCGAAGAGAAATAATGTTTTAATGATAACAGGTTGCTGAAACTGGTGTTTCAGCAACGGAGAAATGAACGATACGTTGCTGAAATAGGTGTTTCAGCAACGGGAAAAATCAACGATACGTTGCTGAAACAGGGGTTTCAGCAACGGGAAAAATCAGAGAAATGGGATAAATGACTTAGGTCTGTAAACAATGGGGAAAATATTTGATAGGGGATAATTTCAGCAGTAAGGGATGGGAAACACTGACTGAAGGAAGATATTTCAGGGATGGTAGGAGTGGGAATAATGGAAAAATGGAAATAATGTAGGAATGGGTATGAAGGGATATTGCTAGGGAAATGGGGTAAAATGATGGGAACAAGCTTCTGTGATTGAAGCTTCAGATCTTCTCATGATGAATCTGTCCTCCTTAATGAGCTTTTTCCAGAATCTGCAAGATTCAATTGTAATATGCCAATCCTTGACAGGGATTATTAGTACTAAATCTAATCTAATATTAAAAATACAGTGCAGAAAATTAAATGCTGTGAGGAGCAGAAGACTCCCCTAGAAAAAGATAATGAATATCAGTCATGTAAGCAGTCTTAAAATCCTCTTTAGAAACAGGGCGCTGATATAGACGGAGCCTATGGCCATTGACTAGTAGAGGTGTTTTATCATCATCAATTGTTAAAAGTCTTACCGTTCCATTTGGAAAAACAACATCTACTTCATATGGTCCAAGCCAGCGTGTACGTAGCTTACCCTGAAAATTTTCAAACCGAGAGTCATACAACAAGGCCCAATTACCTTTTTGGAACTGCTTGTGTTTGATAATTTTGTCATGCCACTTCATCCTTTGTTGCTGTATCATGTTTGTTTGATGGATGGCATCTAATCTCTTTTCATCCAACTCCAAAAGTTGTTGCAACCTAGCTGTCTGCACATCAGTCAAATCAAGATTAACAACTAAAGTAGTTCTTAAAGTTTTAATCTCAAATTCCACAGGAAAAATAGCATTTTTACCATAAACCAATTCATAGGGAGAAAAAACTGTAGTGTTTCTCCAAGTAGTTCTGTAAGCCCATAATGCCTCCGGGAGCCTTTGGGACCAATCCTTCCAGTTGTCC
>APFE031387028.1:0-32099 GCA_000404065.3 Pinus taeda
TGCTACAACAAGCGTTGGACTTGAGGTAGGATCGAAAAACACTTGGTTTCTCATAGAATAATGCATGTTTAGAGAAAGATTGCTCTTAATTGTCTTGTTTTTCACTAGAGAGTCTTAGACTCCTAGGGAGGTTAGTTTTGTCAGTAAAAATAACTCTTTCCGCATGACAGATACGATTATGAAATAAATGCTATGTGGATGGGAAGTCGAATGCAAAGATAAGGTGAAACTACATTTTACAAGAAATTCATAGATGGAAACTACATTTTACAGGAAATTAATAGATGGAAGACAAAGTTGGTGAAATGAAATAAGTTTAAAATGATTTTACAACACAGATAAAATGAAATTCACGGATTCCATGAATTTATCAGAGAAAATAAAAGGGAAAATTTCATACGAAATTAATGTACAGGTGAGAAAATATGGCATTCATGTAAATGAAAGAGTAAAGTGAAAATCAACACATGGTTTTGCAAAACCATCCTGGTGTTCTACAAGGGTAAAAGAAATTTATAGCCATGAAATGAACTTATAGAGAAAGGTGAAAAGGAGAAACAAGCCATGGATTCATGGAAAGTGGAAACAATACATGGATTTGGTAGATGGTTTATCAAATCGTTTAAATATATATATTGAAATTATAAATCCTTAAATTCATTTAAGAGTTTAATCAAATATTTGAAAATTTTATATTCCTCAAATAGTTGTGGCAAAATAAAGTATGATTAAAATCAGAAAATGACAAAAATAGAATTCAAAGGGGCAGATGGCAGACCAATCATGTTTAAAGGGACAAATAGCAGATTATGGGAAAACAACCTTTTTCCAAACCTCAAGGGAATGAAGATCAGTATAAAACACCTAGCAACAGAGGATCAACAAATTGAGGATTATGTTGCATATTTTCAGCAGGCATTCAACCAATTCTAGATCTCAAGGCAAGATACTTGCAAGCTGTTCAAAGTTTCCAGCAGATAATTTAGATACATTGTTTTATTTTTAGTATACTATTCAGGATTGTATTCCATAATTAGTGTAACAGTTAGGAGAGATGTTGTCTATATATATTATTTTATTTGTAATAAACAATGTTGGCTTTTGATGCCAAGGCTCTTAAACTATGTAATAACTTCTCTTGAATAATTCTAATGAAAGCCTTCCGTCTCTAGTTATGACATAATTTTTTGTTTCTCGTATGTCTTTCTAGTGTTTTCATAACTTGTTTCTACATATGTTCAAAGCAATAGTAGGAAGGTCTGTGTAAGGTAGATTAAGTATTAATCTTTCTAAAATTCCCTTTAAGTAGTCAGTATGACTGTTCAATTATTAGGAATCCCCTTACATTCTTCCACCATAATTCTTGAAAAATCTAAGTCATTCTGTCAAGCTGGAAGCTGACACTTTCAAAAGGGACCCTGTGAGGGAGGCCTTTAATCATGATTAGGGATTATCATTGATCGCAAACCATCCCTAATTAAAACCATAAATCTGGCCATTGTGCTTCATAGGATGTTGTTCAATGACAGGTGAGTTAAACAAAACGTCGTAAACATTGAGGGAGCACCCTCTGGTTCAAGGGCCAACTTGAACCTAAAGGCTGGTTGAGTTGGTTTCCTGGCGTATTTTTTGTAGCCAAGGATTGCCTATAGGAAACAGGTACAGCAGGGGCTAGTCAATCTCAAACAAATTATATCTTTGTTGGGTCATCATGCACACCTCGCTCATCAATGATGTACCCCAGATATTGAACCTGGGTCATACCAAAATTGAATTTCTCCAAATTGGCACACAACTTGTGTTGTCATAGGGTTTGGAGGACCTGTAAAATATGGTGTAGGTTCTCTTCCCAACTCTGGCTGAAGATCCAAATTTCATCGAAATACACCACCACGAATTAGTTAGTGAAGGGCCACAAGGTGTCGTACATCAACCTCATGAAGGTTGCGGGGGCATTCTTCAACTTGAAAGGCATAACCAGCCATTCGAAAATACCCTCCCTTGATTTGAAGGAAATCTTCCACACATCAGAGGGTTCAATTGGCACATGGCAATTACCATACTTCAAATCAATCTTGCTGAAATATTTAGCCCCCTTGAGCTGGTCCAAAAGGTCATCAATCCATGGGATTAGATACCTATTTTGGACAATGATCTTATTCAATGCTCGATAGTCAATATAAAGTCTCCAAGTGTCGTATTTCTTCTGTACCAACACAATCAGGCTCCCATAGGGTGATGAACTTGGCCTGATGTGCCCTTTCTGCAATAACTCTTGAATATGCATCTTAATTTCATCATTATCCAGAACATAGTGTCATTATATCAGTCTATTGGGTAGCAGCTCGCCTAGGGTCAGATCGATGGAGTACTTGACTTGACAGTGCAGGGGTACCCCTATGGGTGAGGTGAAGATGTCCTTGTACTCCTCCATGACCTTGTCCATCTAATTCTATCGTATGAAGGAGCCCTATCTGGAGGATGTGGATGTGGTCATAATATTCTTCTTTCCCTCACATTGAATCATAAGGAAGGAAAATTTCTCGGTCTCGAAAATGATGTTACTGCATTTCTTCGCAGTGATCAAAGAGATGGTGGTAGGTGGTGCTACCTCCTTGGTGAAGCCACTCGATGGTGTACGACTCTGGGTGTGGTGTAGTCAATAGGCCCAACCGCTTCACAACCTCTACTGAAATGAGGTTATTTTGGCTTCCACTATGCGACAATGAATTGTAGCAAAGAACCCTTCACCCACATCTGTGAGTGGAAGAGTCGCTCCCCCACTCTGGATCTTCAAGCTCAATCTTCTGGATCTTGGTGGTGGCAATACTGGCATTAGGAACCACACCAATAATCTACTTCCATTTTTCATTCCCCTTGTTGGGTTCTAAATCAGAGTCGTAATATGCACATGATTCATAAGACTTGAGCTCGGCCACTAGTGACTACTTGACTTTAAACTCACTTTTGTTGTGAGTGGGGCTTTTAAGGAACTTACACCATTTCCCTGTGTCCTTCTTTGTCTTCGTGGTGTTGTTATTTTCTTATGGCTTCAGTGGGTTGTCTTGGGTCACCCTACCTTCGCTTTGTCCTTTTTTTCTGTGGTTTGGGGGTGCCTTTCCCTTGCTTCAGATTCACAAATCCAAAGTCTTGCTTCTTCTCTTTAAATTTCTGCTCGATCTGATAGTGTATCAATAGTCGGTGCCAAGCGAGGAGATGTCTAGGAACTCCATCTTGTCCTAAATGTAATTATGTAGACAACCATGTTACTTGAGTACCAAATTCCACTAGGAATCCTTGATACCCAACATCATGTGAAGGGTATGCAAAATATTGGTGAACTTCGATATGTCGTGGTTCCTTCCTTGCCACAACGTGGTCCACTTTATGTATTTATATTCACAACTTCCAACAAGGTAATATTGTTCCCTGATGGCGTCTTTGAAAGAAGTCCAAGTGGTCGTGGCTGAAAATAGTGAGGGTTCTCTCTCGTCCTTCTGTTCATAGTAGGTTTACCACTAGTCATTGTCATGGGAGGTGACTTTGAGGAGTGTAAAAGTAATATTTTCCTGATTGGAAAAGTAATGAACTGAAAAACACCCTTCCAATATATTTTAACCATCTATCTACAATGTATATGGGAATTTCAAAGTTGACTTGTACCTTAAAGGGAGTGGTGCCTCTAGAGTGGCTGCTAGATGAAGATGCATCACTTGTGGATAGTCGCTGAAGGATCTAGGAAAATTTATCCATCATTATGTTCCTTTGTCACTTGAGGGCTTCCTCGAGCAATATTTTGTAAGGATCTCCTGCTCCCTCATCTTTCTTTTGCTCTACCATGGGAGGTTGTTGAGGTTTACGAGGTTGGTCTTGCAAAGGTTCAACTAGTTTGAGCCCTAACTCCTTATACCTTGACCTTGTCAGGGACATGCAAAGTAAAACAAAGAAAGAGTAGACCACTCAAATACCACTGATCCAGAGTTATGCAGGAACGTAACAATAGATATATATATAAACACCGAGATGTAGCAAAATTAAATCTTCATTTCATTAATATCAAAGAACTAAAAGATGCTTACAAGCAGAATGGAAATAAACTAGCTCAGGTGATGGTAGCTCATCTATGAGAACAGATGTGGCCACTACATTCCTCTAAATTGTGTTACAATGAGGCTCAAGGACCTTTTTATTATTGAACAACAAGGGGAAACACTAAAAAACCAAAACCCTAACCCCAAGAGATGGAATGCCAAGAGTTTGTGGGCCTCGTTAGGGTTAGTTGGCAACCAACTTCCTACGGTTGTAACTTGGTCATATGATCTCCATTTGGTGCGTATGATACCTTGTTGGAAATATCTCCCAGAGTAGTACAAGTTTTTCCATAACCCTCCACAAACAATGTCGAGCTTGCTTCAAACCTCAAAAAAATGTTGTTTAGGGGGTCGAAACAACTCTAGAGTTTCAAGACCCAAAAATGCTAAAAATAGTAAATGTTGCTATAATCAAGGAAACATATGAAACTGATTGGAGGTCTAGGTGGAATAGGCGGGTGGCCACCAATATCCACCTGAATCACCTAGAGAAATAAATATTTCTTACATAACATCATTTTGCAATTCCATATTCTCAAATCAACACATGTGGCTATAGAGAGTTATATATTGATAAATATGCTTGTTATACATTTCATATGTGGTTTGAAATGTGGCTATAGAGAGTTATATATTGATAAATATGCTTGTTATACATTTCATATGTGGTTTGAAATCTTTTATGATACTTGCAGTTCTAAGATATTCATCAAATAACTACTACAATATCATTATGAGAATGATATGATCACAATTCCAGGATCATTCATGGGCATAGTAAAAAAATGGAGACTTCCCTTGCTGATAAACTATTCTTTACAACATGACTATATATTTGTGAAAAAAATTGCAAAAACTAAGTTTTAAAATAACAATTTCATGAAAATCATGAGAAGTTTGAAAAGTGTAAGCTTATAGTTATCAAAAGTATTGTTTGAAATAAAATACAAAATATAATGCTATAAAGGTATGAAGGCATGGTTACTTAATTAATAAACTCAACAATCTTATGACACATCTTTAAACATAATCATGGATAGCATAATTTTCCATGGCATGAGTGCATAGTCTATTAGGCATGGTGCACTTTGCCAGGACATATACACAAGAAAATGCGTCATGTAAATTGTACTATGGCAAGAACATCCAAGACATACATGTGGAATTAAGAAGCTTTACGGTGAAGATATATGGCACATGTGAAGGTATGCTTGCAATGCTTTTCACTCGAACTATTAAAGTGTAAATTGTGATTACAGTGGAAGCATACACAACACATATGTGAGAAATACATGATATTCCTCACTAGCCCTTTGTGATGTGTAGAAGAAGTTTGGGAAATTTTTATCATAGGAATTTATACGTGAATATCAAATAGGTTTTATAAGGTTGATGCCATGAATATCAAACTAGTTTTTGCAAGCTACAAACATATGGCACATATATAATACATCATTATTTGATAATGTTATGAGCCATACGATGAGAAATTTAATAGTTGATTAATTTATAACACCTAAAGTTAGTTTATTATGTTGAAGCTTGAGGAGCACATCGTAACTCATAACCAAGTAAGGGTAGTTGGTGTGTTCCTTTTCTCTCAAGGAAGAAGGTGTTTCTCATAACTGCTGAGAGGAACTGTTGGCAACCAACTCTAGGGAAGATAAAGTGTATTGATCATGGTTATGAGAAAAATTTGCTCTCAGTTCCCTCTAGTTATTGGTTCTTTTTGCAAATTATGGATTTTTTTTGTTTGATAAACCTAATGCCAAGAGTGAATCCCTTTTCAGGGTTTTCCCTCTCATCATTCCATCTATCTTGTTACTATCTTTAATGCAAGAAATTTAGTGTTTTTATTCCATTATTTTTATTAAGGAAAAAATCTTGTTCACCCTCACATACAAGTTTCCATGCTCCAGCCTCCAAGTTGCCCATGGTTCAGAAATTTATCACACAACCTAGGTTTTATTTATATGGTTTCAAAAAAATAATGCATGTTGTGGAGGAAACTGCACCCTAACCCACTCTCCCAAATCTTTTAGTTATAATCCATGACCATGTAAATTCCAGTGTAAATTCCACAAGTGTATCCCGCTACTTAATGCGTGATCCTTCTGCTTCACGTTACATTGGTTTTGGGTTATAATTTTCCTCTTGGTTTGTGCCCCTAGACCATCACTATTTTCCTTTATTTTGTTGATTATATATTCATGTTCAAGAATTAATGGATGCATGATAGATTTTCTTTATCACAATACATTATGAGTTTCTTTAACAAAGGTTCTCAAGCTAACAGAAGAGGGAAAACTAAAATAAAAAGTGTGCCATGGAGGGATAATAGAAATAAAATAAATATATTTCTCATGCACTTTGATGCAGACTTTGAGGATTTTAGTCAATTGACATAGATTGGCCACTTATAACTCAAAGGTCCTCCTCCCCCTCCTCCTACCTAGCATGCTTTGCAAAATGTGCCTTTTCCACATCTTAGCATAATGGAAATTCTAGAACCTCATGTATCTCAATGCCAACCACTATAGAATGATGGTTGGGACACCAACCTTGTCAGCCCTACATCTAGCTTTGCACATTGGTCTATTGCTTCTCATCACTCAATTCACCCAGTGACCATTCCTCCTTAGATACACTATACATTATCTCAAGCCACTTATTTTCATTCTCAACGAACCCCTAATTATCCTACTTATCTTTCATTGGGGAAGTTCCATATGTCATCGATGCCTGTACATTCTCCCTCTAAGGCCACTTCATCACATACACATATTGACATTCCCATAGCGAAATGATGGGAGAGGAGAGAAATATTTGTCCAAGACATGCATCTAGAGGTACAAGGAGAAAAGGATGAGGAGGAGGAAAAACCATTCTACATGGAGGGCCCTAGCAAACTACCCAAGCTGGCATAATTTATTTCTTTGGCATGATGTTGTTTTACGTTATATTACTTAAACATATTTCAGACTATGACATTATCATGTTTTGGCACAACATATTATAGTTTTTACTATGATACATATTTTGATGGAATTATGGTTGATGGGAGACACAAGGGTTGTTTCACATGCTTCTTTATATATGTTTATGGATATTGGGTTGATTCATATGTCTTATTTTTATGGTGATGGTGTTCACGATGTTGCCATAGTCTCAATAATTTGGTTTCATGGGAGTTACAAGGTTTAATGGAAATATTTCATGGACATTTGGGGTCCCCATCTACTAATATAAATTTAAATAATTATAAATACCCCTTATAAATGTCTTCTCTTGAATTAGAAAGAAAAAGTGTTCAACATAATACAAACATTAGTTATAAAACAATTTTTCCCTCCAACTACCCAAGGAAAGTATAAAACTAAGCAAAAGGCACACGAGCAAGGTTTGAAAATAATAGTGAAGAGAGGTATGCATAAATTTTAAATTTATTATTTTCCATTTGATTAATTCATTCTAGAGTACAAGAGCTTAGTTGTTTTGTTGACAACAAACTCCTTCAAGGAGTGACAAGGAGAAAGTGAGCTCATCCGGTTTTTTTGATTAAGGTTGGTGTTTATTTGTTGTGTTATTTTGTGTTTTTAGAATGTTGGATATTTATTATATCAGTGCTAATTGATACACATTTTGTTGAACATATTTCCAATAATATCAAAAGAGTCCAAGTTTCCCAACACTTTGTCTTAATTTTTAGCATTACGAGTGTCAACGTATGAGTCTTTTTACATCTTAAACATTTTAAAGTATATTTCTAGTCTAGATTCTTGTAGGAATCAACCAAAATAGTATCTTGTACTCGTATTTTTATTAATAAAATGAAGAATCCACAACTTATATCTTTCTGGCATATTTCTCCAAAAAAAATACCCTATGTTGCTAATTTTTATGAGCAAAATTTTCTCGCATTAATGGCTGAAAATTATTAGTTTGTAACAAAGTATGATCATGAAATTTGCCTATGATTTCATTCATTAATTTCTTATTAGTTTGTTCAAATTTCAATTTATTTTCATCACAAAATGTAAATGATTGTTTATATGCGCTCCATTTCATTTTTTTCTTTGTTGTCTTTTGTACAACAACTTCGTTGGGGCTTCAATCATGCATCATGTCTCCATAAAGTGTCTCAGCGATACTTCCACAATCCTTTTCAACAAATACTCAATACTATTGCCCTAATTATCTAGCTAATGATGCTTCATCAACAAGCTTTCAAGATGCTCAATATAGTCTCCAATATGCTCCAAATAAATCTTCAAAGTCAAAGCTCAAAGGTCAAGGATGTATGCTCTAAGATTGCTCTAGAAGAGTCGTCACAAAAGGTCTTCAAGGCACTTCGCAGGTGATCAAAGTGTCTTAAAAAGATATTTCAAAATTTCACTTCAAGGCCAGCTAGCTATAGTCCTTTTCAAGGTTCTTCTCCTCAAACAACCCCTCTTTATAAGTGTTTTCCAATGGTGTTTCCTCAACAACTCTTTTTCAAGTGTACTCCTATGATGCTTCATTAACAACCCCTCTTCACATGTATACTCCAATGTTACTTATTCTTTTAATATCCTTCAAATGATACTCAAGGTTCTTCATTTAAGGACTTCAACCAATGCCTAATATACTAAGATATTTACAAGTATGCCCACAAGATCAAGGTGCTGATTAATACACATGTCACAAGCTATGGTTCATCATCCTTCTCAGATCTGAGACTCCATAGTCAACAAGCTTCATATCCTCCATATTTTTGAGCCTCCATAGGTCTAAGCTCCTTTTATCACAATTTTTTCACCTTCAAATTGAAAATTCTACCACAGGGCTGAGACTTTCTTCTTTCCACAGGGCCAAGAACATGTCTTCAATTGGTTGCACAAGTCTGAAAGTACTGCCACAGGTCTTAGGTATTGTAGGTCTGGAATGAAGGATGAGTTTTGTCTCGGGTCTTGAGAAAGAGAGTCTAGTCTGTGCCTGAAATAAACAAGGTTTTGTTCACAAATTAAACAAAATTGGGCTGCAACAAAAGAAGAATTTTTAATCCACAAGTACTCCATGAGTAGAGAGAGATATAGCCCAAATACTAATCACATAATACTCAACAAGACTTTCCCAAACAATAATCTACAACTTTCATCCTCCTTTAGTCTCCTTTTCTGTTGTGTATATTATACTTGCACTGAGTTGAATGAAGGAAATGGAGGAGTATAAGCTACTATTTATACCAGCTCAACCATAGTTTGAAGGGACACATCTATTGGAGGAGCCGACCTATAACTCAAATAATTACTAATTTTTCCAATGAATTTTGTTAGTTAATTTATTGATACCATGGTGATGTCATATAAAAGGCTTTTTTCCCAAGCCCTACTCTTTCCAGATTAATAATCTCAATCTCACTTTAGTGATCACTAGAGATGGAGTTTCTTAAACAATTAACTGTAGGAACAATAAAAGCAGAGGATTTGTGAGGGATTCCATGGGATTCTAAATGATATATCAAATTATAATTCAATATCTTTGAGATGATGTTTCTATCATAATTATGAAACTCTCTTCACAAATCATCTTTAACACAAGAGACATTCCAATCATCTCCAACACAAGATTATAGTAATGAGTTCCAAATCCTTCATATTTGGATGAGTGTATATTATCTTGTTATCCTATTGTGAGAACTAGTGCCAAATGTCCATTCTATTTGTGTCTTAAAAAACTGACCCGTTGCTTACTTCTAATTGTGATAACTCCACCATTTTTCTTGAAGTTCCCCCATTGACATATACTACTAGGGATTTAACAGTGCAAAGTATTTAACAATTCTTAGGGCCCCATTGACAATGGAATCATACACAACACATATGTAAGACATGATATGCTCTACTAGTCCTTCACGATGTGTATGCGAAGTTTGTAACAATCTTATCATAGACATTTATACATGAATATCAAACAACTTTTATAAGGTTTATGTCGTGAATATCAAACCAATTTTTGCAAGCCACAAACATATGGCGCATATATAATATGCCATTATTTTGATAATGTTACGATCCATACGCTGATAAATTTTATAGTTGATTAATTTATGAGACCTTACAATAGTTTATTGCGTTGAAGATCGTGGAGAACATCGTGACTCACAATGAAGTAAAGGTATTTGGTGTGTTCTTTTGCTCTCTAGGAAGAAGTTGAGCTTTAGATCTCACTAGAAACTTCACTTGGCTCTCACAACTGGTAAGAGGAACCATTCGCAACCAATTATAGGGAAGACAAAGCATATTGGTCAACAGTTAATTCCCTGTCATTTTGACAGAACCTTATGAATACACAGACATAATTCATCCCCTCATGATTTTTTCCCTTCAACATTCTATTAAACCCTAGCCACAACAAATAAAATAGGGCATGTCAACTCCCAACCCATATTACGGTCTCACAATGATGGGTTTTCCATGCATCCAAAACAAAAATGTATTAATTCCCATCAAGATATCTCAACCCACACCCATGCCTTGTATACATTAGACTTAGTCAGGCTGTTACATATCTCATCATTGTTAATATGATAAACTTGGGGTTTGTCACTGTATGATTTTCTTGGCTTATATGCTAAGCTAGGCCATGTTAAAAGTAGCGTGAATTACTTGTAACTCCATCCTCATCTCGAACGCATTCCAACATATGAAAGAAGACATATAATGGTTATTTTACATACAACTCAAAAGGTATTTGGTCCTCACCTTTCCATTTTGGTTCATACATTTATCATTATGCCATGCCATCTTAGAAATTTGTCAAGTAAACATAAGGTACTTTTTGGCAAGTAAACATAAGGTGATTTTAAGTTTGATATGGCCCATGTATAATTTTTGAATCTTTCTTAACTTGAAATTATTAAGTGGGTAGAGGTAAAAGAAAAGAGGGCAAGAGTACAAGTGGGTTTTAGGCCAAAGCATTCTATAGTGGATCATGGTATCACGTTGAGACACATTGTTGAAAAGGTTTGGGAGGACAAATAAGAAGTATTTTTCTGTTTTTTTGACTTCAAAAAATCATTTGACACAGTCCCTAGAGATAAGTTGTGGCATAGAATGGAAGAACTTGAAATTCATGTACATTACAGAGCCATTGTCCATAGACTTTATGAAGAGGTGAAAGTCAAAATTAGAACCTCAACGGGTATTTCAAAAATCTTTAGAAGTGGCATTGGAGTCAAGAAATTGCCCTTTATCCCCTACTCTTTTTGGTTTATACATTGATAAATTGGAAAAGTGGCTAAATATGCAAGGTGGAGATGGTGTTCGGTTGGGGGAGTTTGCGATAAAGCTTCTTTTATATGTCGATCATATTGTATTTATTTCTAAATCAACCCATGGATTTCAAATGCACTAATATGCCCTTGATCATTTTTATAGAGCAGTGGGGATGCAAGTCAATACTAGCAAGACCAAAATAATGATTTTCTCTAATAAAAGGAAGCAGAGCCAACATACTTTCTTCTTTGATGAAAACATTCTTGAAGAAGTAAATGAGTACAAGTACCTCGAGATTGATTTCAACAACAAACTCAATTGGGAGGACTGCATAAAGAAGAGAATTTTAGGAGGGTGGAAAGAATTATATTCTCTTGAAAACATTCTTAGAGAGGCAGAGTTATGGGATTGGAAAACGATTAAAGTTATTTTTGGACTCCTAGTTTGTCCAGTGATGCTATATGGGTGTGAATTGTGGGCTAGCAACACCCCCATATCAAAACGGAAACAAATTGAGAAAATCCAAAACATTTGAACATGAGAAAGTTAAAAATAAAAAGTTCAGTACCTTATGAGATAATGTTGAGTGAAACAGGAGCAACTCCCATCAAAATAATTGTTATGGTGTGACTCATAAGATATATAAAAATAATTGAGAAAATGAGAGTAGGTAGATGGTCTAATGGTATCTTCAATGAAGGCATGAGTGAAAGAAAGAAAACATGGATGAAAAAAATTATACATGGATGAAAAACTGGAATATATACATCAATGCCTATCCCATAAATAGCAAGAATCTAGAGAATTTTGTTGTGGAGAAGTTTCGTAAAATGGTATGGGGGAAAGAGTTGGATAGAAAGAAGAAGTACTACATTAAGGAATTCAACCCTACACCTGATCTACAACAAAAAGAGTTCATTGGAGCTAGCATTCCGTGGAGGGAAAAGGTTCTTATTGCTCAATTAAGGACCAACTCGCATCAACTTCAGTGTGAAACAGGACGGTGGAAAATTCCTAAAGAAGCTTGGGAAGAACGGGTGTGTACATTTTTCACGTCTGGTGTAGTGGAATCCAAAGAACATTTCATTTTGGATGTGATGCTTTCAAAGACATCAAAGAAAGTTATGAGAACATGTTAGCATCAGTTTCTTGGCATTTTCTTTTCAGCGAGGGGATTATTGAAAGGTTGGGCTAACTCATGATCAATTTGAGTTGGAAAAGGATTGAATTGCAAAAAGTGAAAAACATGGAACTAATTGTCTCATAGACTATTTTTAGTCTCGTAGACCTTAAAATATCATTTCATTGCCCAAAAAAGACAATAATTGACATTTTTGCATAACAGGGTTACTCCACACCATACTTACCATTTCACACCTCCCACACTGAGACATTGTCCCCTACCTTTTACCATTTTCATAATCACACTCAAAATGAAGTGCTAGAAAGTTTATGAATTTTCTTTATAGCTTGCAAATCAGTTCAGGAAAAAAATGAAAAACTCAGCCCTCATTTCACTCACAGGTAACCAAATTGACCTCACTAAAGTGTTATTCTCAAACATGTTGCTAATTTCGATCATATATTTGTTCATTGTTCTTTCCAAATCTTCTGTATAAGTACTCATCCATGCCCATATCCATGGCCACCATTATGAAGCAAAAATAAAAACTTAGAATATTGTTTTTTCTTTACTCAACTACAAATACTCATGTATTTTCTCTATAGTTTGTGAAATCTATCTTTTGCATGTTATGTTTTAGATAAAATACTCATGCATAAATATATCACACAAACTAAAATACAATGTTTTACTAAGCATGATACATGAGCACACAAATATCTCATTTTTCATGTCATCTTCATTATATCAACTTACATGTTCTTTGTAACACTTTCTTTTGTTGGATTCATGATCAATCCCTTTCCCTGTGTTATATGCTTTTCATTGCGTGTATGCAAAACACTCCAACATTTATGTGAAACATGACTTTAAACATTATGTTATTTTTACTGATTATATATTTATGCTCAACAATTAATGGCTACATGATATATTTTTTTGATCACAATACATTATGAGTTACTTTAACAAAGGTTCTTGAGGAAACAAGAAAGGAAAACCCAAAATAAAAGATGTATCATGGAGGGGGAATAGAAATAAAAGAATTATATTCTCCATACACTTTGACATGGGCTCTGAGGAGTTCAATTAGTTGACCTAGGTTATGTTGCAGAAAGTGTATATCCACTAAGATTATTTTTGTAAATTACAAGAATGAGTTTCTTTCTCAATTCATAAGTCTAAGAAAGTCAAAGAGTCAAAGTCATGTATAAGGAGATCTTCTTGAGCCTATGTGTAAATGTATACTAGTCTAAAAGGCCCTCCAAGACAAGCACAATCCTCCAAGACAAAGCACAAGAAGAATTTTGCAAACAAAACGATGGAAAATGCAGTCAAGTCGGCCAACAAAAAAAATTAAAGGATGTCATGTCGGCTTGCATTAAAGACACATCTATTCATTGCCTCAAGTCATATTATTATGAAGTCGAAGCTACTATATATACCTTGCTATGGATCTGCGCAAAACAAGGTCAGTCACAAGCATGTTTTCATCTGACATCCGCATTATAGGAGATAAGATGTCTCTACCATCTTCGATGACAATCACAGTGGGTCATAATATTAGATTCTTCATAGTGATTACAGTCTCAGCATAGATGCAAAGATGAAGGTCTCAGTGTAGAACACTCTGTCTCAGCAAAACATCATAATCTCGATATATTCAATGTAGTGATATCTTCCCATACCTTTATATAAATCTCATACAATTACAATGATGAATATCATTGTGTCTTGGTCTCAACATGATCACATTTTTCCATACTCAACATGGTCATAACACATAATAGGCACAGTCATAGTCAAGGCATAAAATGCGATGATAAGGATCTTAGTCATCCTACAGAGACACACTCTGTCTCATATTATGGACGCAGTCATAATCTCGGCACAACGTTTGATGTAGATATAATTTCGGTCATAATCCTAATAAAAGATCTCAATGCAGGTTTAGTATATAGAGCTCGTTGGTACAATGATGATTTTCATAAAGATGCAATGATAATCTGAGTGAATATATAGTGATGATCTCAGTAAATGAATTTGGAGATTCCTTTGCGGCTCTTAGATTTTCCGATTTCATCTGCGACTCTTCATCATTCAATCCCTCCAAGATCTATTATATTACTTCGGCTCTTTACTGCGAAGATCTGCAGCTCTTATACACCATATTAGATCTGCAGAGATATGTAGCTCCATTGATACACCATATTAGATCTGTCGATTCCTCTGCGGCTCTTAGATCTGCCGATTCCTCTACGGCTCTTACTGTGGCTCTTTCATGCGAAGATCTGCGGAGATCTAGAATACGGCTCTGGGTGGAGATCTAGAATACTAGTTTTGACATACTACATGCATATTACTGTGGCTCTTCTCTGTAACCAAGTCTTGGAAACCATTGCTAGAATGTAACCAAGTCATGATATAGATATGTGACTCTTCACTTCTCTTCTCATCAATTGGGCCTTAGATCTACGGTTCTTCTCTTTACTGTGGTTTATAGATCTACGACTCTTCACTTCTCTTTGGAAATATTCTGTGGCTTCTCTTTGGCAATATTTTATACTCAGCAGAAGAGCATTCTCCAGATGGCTCCCAGCTTCGCGAAAATAGCTGCTGGCTTAGTTCCATCCACCTCTGGGGGGCAAGCTCCTGCCCGTATCGTTAGTGAAGCCCCAGCCCCCATTGTCCAGGTGGTCCAGGCCTCACTTAATGAGGATTTGAAGTTCTCTAAGACTGCCCTAATCTACCGATTCAATGGTTTTTGGCCACGACTGATAGCTCTCCACAATTGGATATCGGAGGTATGGAAGCCTTTAATTCCTAATGCAATTAATATCTACCCCTATGCTAGGGGTTTCTTTATAGTATATTTTGAAACCCCTAAAAGCAGACAATGTATTCTAGTTTCCAACCCTTGGTTTTGGGAAAAATCAGACCTATTCATGAGGCCATGGAACCCATCATTCGGTCCCTCAACAATAGTCATAATCTCAACACCACTTTGGGTGAGATTGCTAAATCTACCCTTGCATCTCTAGAATTTCTCTTCGCTAAAAGAAATTGGAAATGCAATTGGGAAATTTTATTGCAAGTGCACAGAAACAAAGGAATATGCTAGAACCACCTATGCACGCATATGTGTGGAAATGGACTTCAGCGCCAGATTCCCAGCTAAAATACACCTAACAAGTAAAGACTATGTGTGGAACTAGAAACTCGATTATGAAAGTGTCCTCTTCAGATGTCGATCCTGCTTTGAGATAGGCCACCTAGCCAAAAATTGCCCAAAATCCTCCCAGAAAAATTCTACTAGAAAAAATCACCACAGATCTACATGGTGGGAAGGAGCACAAAAGGAACACTACACTGTCATCAAATAAGAACACTCTCAAGAAAAATCTGAATCACAAGAAATCAGGCAAGAAAGAAACAACTCTCAAGACAAGCAGGGGGAAAGCCCCGCCCAACAATAAAAGAGTGAAGTCGACAACCCCTCAAGCATCAATAGTTATGAGGGTTCAGATTGCGCACAAAATAAATCTTCATTTAACAGCAAAGAAGATCTCCTAAACCAAACTTCTTCTCCAACTATCTTCGAAAGGACGAACACAATATATTGTGAAGCTAAGATACCAATGTCTGTTATGAAACCAGCTCACAAAAATACAGAAAAGATAGATCAATGCCTTAGAATTTAGCCTCTTTGAGGGGGCAACCTCCTTAACATTACACAAATGAATGCTTCTTTGTTGATTCAAATGACAAAACCTCCTTTCTATATATAGGAGTCTAAGGAGTCACAATATAACCCATCCGACCTAACAATAATAATATAAAAGCACAAAAATAACAATAGAGGGATTCTATGGGGCACATTAATAACAATATGGGGACAATAAAGGCACAACAATATTAATAAGGGATATAACTACAATAGTAATGGGGTAATCACTAGTATTATAGGGACCTCACAATGTCCCAAGAATTAGAAGAGATGAAGGAGATACAAGATAAAGAAAGTTGGAAGATCGTAGAGAAAAAAAGAAAGCTATAACACCAATCTCGCCAAGAAATATGAGGAGCCAAACAATTAAAAACTAAGAAAGAAAATTATAGGTCGATAGACCAATTTGGTCTCAGTGGACATTAACCATCATCATCATCATCATCATCAATGACTATCTCAGTGAATGTACAGTAATGATCTCAATGATGGTACATCTATGATGAACTCAATGATGAAATTGGTAAAGCAATAATGATGGTGATGATCTTAGTAGTGCCAATAAGAGGATTGGTGTCATGGTCTTGGAATGGCTTAATTAGGTCAAGGGTCATGATCTTGGTATTCATCAATGGGAGTCTCTATAAGAAGAATTTTGTGTGGGTTTTCCTCTCCAAGAGGGAGAGTTTTTGGCCCTGGCATAAATCCAACATAGTGTGTTATTGTCTCTTTGTTTTGGTAGCTATTTGATGAACTAAGAAGACACACTTTAATAATAAAAAGTGAAGACTATGCCAAGAAGAAAAGTTAAAACACCTCACAAATAGTTATCAAGCTAGAAGAGTCCTATCATAACTAATTGGCCTATATTATTCAACATGGCATTAGAGCTAAGGTTCAGAAGTCAAAGGAAGGGCAACAAAGAGACATACAAGGATTATTCTTCAAGGAAAACAAAGCAATTTGAAGGGTTTTGTAAAGATTGAAGGATCAATTCCACAACAAGCAGTCTACAATAGCAAGAACTTATGTCTCCATAACCATAATCAAAATGCCACCAAGACCCTCATCAAGGTGTTTACAAAGAAAGGTAACTCAAAAGATCTCAAAATCAAAGATCACTTCATATTGAAACAGGTTGAAACCCTAGTAGAAATCCTGATCTCCACTACTAAAGAAGGAAAAGCATATTGAAGAAGAAAAAACATTGTCATCACCTTAAAGGTTATAAAAGAAAGGATCATTTCCTTTCCCTAGAAGAATATCATCCCAGGGAAGCAACAAATCATCCTCATCAAAAGGAAGGAACCTTTTCCATTGAATAAAGGCTTTCCATCGAAGAGAACACCATCCAAGAGGCAAATCCAATACATCATCTCCAACCAGCATCAAAGTGATCAAGTAGAAGAGTTCATCTTCACTTGTCAAGTAAGTATCTTTCATTTTAAAACCAAGTCTGGTTAAATGACTTCATGACTGTAAGGAGATTTATGGATTGAATGGATCTTCAAAGGTCCTTGCATGAAATGGGGAGGATTGTCATAATCCTCATAGATAAAAGAAGTTAATGAACATATCAAGGAAAAAGGTCTTCTTTGAATTCACGGGAATGAAACATTAAGGTTCTCTCATCCCCATGTATGAAGAAAGAAGACATCAAAGAGATATATGAAATACTAGAGGATACATTCTATGAAAAATGAAATATAGAAGGTCACATCACTTAGACATGATCTACACAAAATGAAGGTTTCAAATAAAGAAAGAACATATTCATGAGATCTCAATTGACAGATCTAGGAAATATGATAAGAAGATAATAATCAAGGTAACAAATATCCATGAAAAAAGAAGGTTACCTCATTCGACAACTTGTGGTATCTATGACAGAAGGAAAAATGTTGAAGAACACAATTATGTGTAGAAAGGAAAAGAAAAAATAGTATAAGATTCAAGAAAGAGGCTCATATCACCAAAAATGGAGGAAACTAAAGAAAAGGGCCAAGGAATGAGGGAGCAATAGATATCCACTACGATTAAGATGGCCTCCCTCACAAAAGGATATTATCATAAGCTCCTTGATCTTTAATTAAAGAGATGGCCATGATATTAAGATGCATTGTGGCATCATGAAAACATTAGAAACAAGAGTTTGTGACATTACCATGGGAATCATGAAGGAAAAAATCCATGGCATACAAACATGTAGGATGTAGCTCCTGGGAACCTCAATGGACATTGAAGGAAAGGAAGGTGTAATCGAGGATAAGGCTCATCATACATCAAGTCAAAAGGAAACATCTACTAGTTGGGGATATACAATATCCTCAAAATTCTCTGATGGAATGCTCATCGTAGGGCTCACTAATCTAGAGAGAAAGAAAGTGGTTCATAAAGAACTCCAACTCATGGAATTCGTGGATAATGTTATGGTGACATAATAATAGAAGTAGATCAAGGGGTTGAAGACACTTCAATCAAGAAAGTTGTTGGAAGAAGCCTAGATGACCTAAAGGTGAAATGAGGTATGTATGCATGCATTTAATTTTAAAATGTCATGTCATATGGTTGTAGGTAATATAGATCATCACTTATATATTAAGAAGCATGATAAAGATAAAAGGATATCCCCCTCTTAAAATATGCAAAATGGCATAAGTCGCACTAGATGAAATCAACATAATATGTCCTCATATAAAGTATGAGGTGGTTGAATATAATTACATAAACCTGATTAGAAACCCCTGAGAAAGAGATCGTGAGCTATGAAACTATGATGAAGGAAATCGGCAGATCTGCCGATTCCTCTACGGCTCTTACTATGATGAAGAGCTGACTAGGAAATCTCCCTGAAAGATATGAAGACTTTGATGAAAATTTGAAAATTAGAGACCCTTGACAATAGATATCTTTGGGAAACGTGTCAACAAGTATGCACGATGCTGATACCTACTGAAAATATATCATGATGAAGAGACATTTTGAAAGGTATGATTTTATTTAATGATATGTTTTTATCTCTTGAATAATATTTGGATGAGTTCATGGAGGGCTACTAGAACAAGAATTATAAGTGAAAGTACAACTAGTATTCATGCAATGGATACTCCTAAAATAAGCATGATGAGAAAGAAGTAGCCAGATTAAGAATGTTCCAGTTATGTACCAAGAAGGCCACTTTCCATGAAAAAGAAATGACATGACAAAGCAAGAATGAAAGTGATTGATGGCCAAAAGCCCTACAAGGAAGAAGCTCGACTAAATTTCATGACATCAAGAAAAGAAGTTGATCAAGTCGATGAAGGACCCACGAATAAAAAATTATTGATGAAAGGAGAATCCCTAATTAAGAGGGAGGCTGGATTAAGTCAACCCTGATTAAAAATGGAGTGATAGATGTGGTTTTCAATTTTATGTGTCATGCACTAGACAACGAATGAAAACTGTAAGTCTTAGAGAAGGCCATGAATGGAAATGTAGACACATGATAGACACAACATTATTATCTTCACCTGGGAAGAAAGAATGGAGGATTGGGTAATTATTTGGAATTCGATTCCCTTTGAGGATGTGTAGGGAATCCAAGATAAGAGTAGGAAAGAGGAATGATATTCTTTGAGGGTTGGGAACCCAAGGGAAGAAAGTCCTAGAAGGGCATACTCAGTGAACATCTGGGTGGGTATGTACCTTGAGAGATAATGATGAAGGTGTCTATAGTCATTGCTCTCACCAACATTATGCTCTGATCTGATGAGAGATAGAACTATCGGTCAAAGCCTTGCTGTGGAAACAATGTTGGTTACTATGATGCTCTACAGATGGGTTACCAATCTGATTCTTCTTATGAGAAATTCTTCTGATTGAGAATGACTAAGTACCATTATAAATACCTCCCTAGTTAAGAGGGAGTGTTGAAGAAAGTGTAACTAGGTTCGATATTTACAAATATAATTTTGATCTCTGTACTTGTCAAGGAAAAGAAATATTATTTTTGAAAATTATAAGAATGAGTTTCTTGCTAATTTCATAAGTCTAGGAAATTCAAAGAGTCAAAGTCATGTATAAGAATCTCTTCTTAAGCCTATGTGTAAATGTATACTAGTCTAAAAGGCTCTCCAAGATAAGCACAATCCTCCAAGACATAGCACAAGAAGAAGTCCACAAACAAAACAATGGAAAATTCAATTAAGTCGGCCAACAAAATAAATTAAATGGTGTCATGTCAGCTTGCATTATAGACGCATCTCTTCACTAGCTCAAGTCGGCTTATTATGAAGTGGAAAATACTATATATACCTTGCTATGGATCTACGTAAAAGAAGGTCAATCACAAGCATGTTTTTGTATGGAATCTGCATTACAGGAGATAAGATGCCTCTACCTTCTTCGGTGACAATCACTGTGGGTCATAACCTCGAATTCTTCAAAGTGATTACAGTCTCGACATATATGCGAAGATGAAGGTATCAATGCAAAATACTCTGTCTCGACAAACAATCATGATCTCAATATATTCAATGAAGTGCTATCTTCACATACCTTTATGGAAATATTAGACAATTACAATGATTAATATCATTGTGTCTTAGCCTCCACATGATCACGTTTTGGCGTAATCAACACACTCATAACACATAATAGGAACAATGATAGTCAAGGCATAAAATGTGATGGTAAGGATCTTAGTGATCCTACAGAGACACTCTATCTCATATTATGGACGCAGTCATAATCTTGGCACAATGTTTGATGGAGATACAATTTTGAAGTCATAATCATAATAAAATATCTCGGTGCAACTTCAGTATATGGAGCTCGTTGGCACAATGATGATTTCCCTAATGATACAATGATAATATCAGTGAATATACAGTGATGATCTTAGTAAATGAACAATGACTATCTCAGTGAACGTACAACAATGACCTTGATGATGGTGCAACTATGATGATCTCAATGACTTGGTAAAGCAGTAGTGATGGTGATGATCTTAGGAGTATCAAGAAAAGGATTGGTGTCACGATCCTAGAATGACTTAATTAAGTCAAGGGTCATGGTCTTGGTATTCATCAATGGGAATCTCTATAAGAAGAATTGTGTGTTGGTTTTCCTCTCCAAGAGGGAGACTTTTTGGCCCTGAAAAAAGCCAACATTGTGTGTTCTTGTCTCTTTGTTTTGGTAGTTATTTGATGAACTAAGAAGACACACTCTAATAATAACAAGTGTAGACTATGCTAATAAGAAAAGCTAAAACACATCACAAATAGTTATCAAGGTAGAAGAATCCTATTATAACTAATTTCCATAGATTATTCAACAGGTTAGTCACTTATACCTCAGAGGTCCTCCTCCTCCTCCTACCCCACATGCTTCAGAAAATGAACCTATTCCACATCCTAGCATAATGGAAATTAAAAACCTCATATATCTCAATAACTACTACAATAGAATGATGGTTGGGACACCAACCCTATTAGGCCCACATCTAGATTTACACATCAGCCTAATGTTTGTCATCACTCAGTTCACTCTGTGACTATTAGTCCTCAGATACACTTTGCATTATCTTAGGCTGCTTCTTTCCATGCTCAACAACCCCTTGATTATTTGTCTTGTCTTACATTGGGGAAATTATGTATCTCATCCATACATGTACATTGTCCCTCTGGGGACTCTTCATTACACGCACATACTAATATTCCCACAACTGAAGGAGGGGGGAGGAGAGAAAAGGAGGAGGAGAAAAGAACATTCTACATGGATGGCCCTAGCAAACTAACATAGCTAACATACATTATTTCTTTGGCATAATGTGGTTTTACTTTATTTTTCATAAACATATTTTATACTACAACGTTATCAAGTATTGGAACAACATATTTTTTATTTACTGTGGTACATATTTTGATGGTATTATGACTGATCGGAGATACAAGGGTTGTTTCACATGCTTCTTTAAATATGTGTATGGATATTGGATTGCTTCATATGTATGATTTTCATCGTGATGGTGTTCTCAATGATGTCATATTCACATATATTTGGTTTCATGGGAGTTACAAGGTTTAATGAAAATATTTCATGGACATGATTGGGGACCCCACCTACTAATATAAATTTAATTAATTAAAAATACCCCTTCTAAATGTCTTCTTCTAAATAAAAAGAAAAAAAGTTCAACATCATACAAACATTAGTTATAAAACAATTTTTCCCGCCAACTACCCAAGGAAAATATAAAACTAAGCAAAAGGAACATAAGGAAGGTTGGAAAATAATAATGAAGAAAGGAATGCATAAGTTTTAAAGTTGTCATTTTTCCTTTGACTAATATATTATAGAGTACAAGAGCTTACTTGTTTGGTGACAACAAAAATCCTTCAAGGCATGACAAGGAGAAAGTGAGCTCATCAATTTTTGGTTCTTTTAATAAGGTTGGTGTTTATTTTCTGTGTTATTTTGTGTTGTTAGAAGGTTTGATATTTATTATATCAATGCTAATTAATCCATTGTAGTCTTGCCTAACTTTTAACATTTCGAGTGTCAACATATGAGTCTTTCATAGACATTTTAAAGTTGATTTTTGGTCTAGATTCTCACAATAATTAGCCAAAATAGTACCTTGTAATCAAGTTTTCATTAATAAAATCAACAATCAACAACCAATATCTTTTTTACATATTTCTGTAAAAAATTTACTTTATGTTGCTAATTTTTGTGAACAGATTTTTATGACATTAATGGCTGAAAATTATGAGTTTGTTTATGTCATATTTTAATGCATACTTATGCGGCCTTATGGCTAATAGAGTATTATCATGAAATCTACTCATAATTTCATTCATTAGTTTGTAATCAGTTTGTTCAAATTTCAATTTATTTTCTTCACAAAATGTACATTATTGTTTATATGATCTCCCTTTCATTTGTTTGTATAAATTAGTTGTGCATAATTTATTATAGTTTAATTCAAGGCAATAAATCTTGGGCTTACTCCCATTATCTCACCCACCCAGTGAGATTTAGGGAAGTTGGTAGCGAAGCATAATAGATTTGCTTGTGAAAACATTTTGTAGATCAAAGGAAAAATGACAACTTTAAAACTTATGCATTCCTTTCTTCATCTTAAATTTTATCAAGATATCACTTTCTTTTTTAGAGCAACATTTCCATCTCAAAGAGTAATGTTAGAAACCCCATATTATTCCTAATCTATTACTCTTCTTTTCATTCTTCATTGACTGCATATTCATCTATCCAAATTGGCGCTTTGCATTCATCTTTTAATCCATTGTAGTCTGGCACTTTCTTTTTTAGAGCAACCTTTCCATCTCAAAGAGTAATGTTAGAAACCCCATATTATTCCTAATCTATTACTCTTTTTTCATTCTTCATTGACTGCATATTCATCTATCCAAATTGGCACTTTGCATTCATCTTTTAATCCATTGTTGCTCAAGCTCATCTTAAATTTTATCAAGATATCACTTTCTTTTTTAGAGAAACCTTTCCATCTCAAAGAGTAATGTTAGAAACCCCATATTATTCCTAATCTATTACTCTTCTTTTCATTCTTCGTTGACTGCATATTCATCTATCCAAATTGGCACTTTGCATTCATCTTTTAATCCATTGTAGTCTGCCACTAATCATGTCAAGGTAATAAGGAAGTATGGTTTATTCCAATTTGAAGAAGATGTGAATGCAACTCCTTGGCATGTGGCCTTCCCATTAAACTTAAAAACTACTAATACACTATTGCCCAAATTTAAATATCATTTTCCAAAGTTCTCGGTTGGTGGTACCATCACTGTTAATGAAGATCTGATTGATTTTTCTTACTCATATTACAATATCAGTTCCAATGATAATGATTCTTGCATGCTGATGTTTATGGACTTCTTAGAAAAAAAAGTACCAACTGATTTCTATGAAATTCCACCCAAAGACTTCTCTACTTAGATAGAGCTTTGTTACTGGTTTAAATCTAGTTATGGACGACCTCAAAGCCCTATTGATCTCCTTCAAGGATATAATAATGTAAACTTTACAAAAGGTGAGACTATTAAATCATTTGATCTTTGATTCACAAAATTGTATAATCAAATTCTAGAAATCATTGAGCCACAAAATTAAGCTACCATGATGCGCTAGTATAATACTTCGTCTCTTAGCTTATCATCACTGTTTAGAGGAGAAAAATCAAACTAATATGGGGTATTCTTTATAATATGTTTGGAATATGAAGAACAATTTCATCTCACTCGTCTTCCACTTGAAGACCCAATTAATCAATTTGATATATATTTTGTCCTTCAACTCATGGAAGACATGAGTAATTGTCTAATCTCTTTCAAGAAGAAGGTGGTTTAGAACCTCACGAGGAAGATTCCACTTTGAAAATCATTAGAAACCCTTCCCAAACATATTAATCAATTTCCCTTCTTTCCCAACCATGGTGTAACTTTCCTGAAGATTACCATGATGAAAAACCTTGTGAGGTTAAAAATAATTCACAAGAAAGAATTTTTGGTAAAAGAATTGAGCACATGGTCACAACCTTGGATTGGGTCATTGATAATGAAATAATGATGACTAAAACAAGGAACACTTTTAGAGTTATAAATACCAATAATTAGCCATCCAAGGAGGCTGATAAGTGACCACTATCCTTGAGAAACAACAACATTTAAAGAATTTTCTTGAAAGAAAATTTCGTACACCTATCCATTTCATCGGATCTCATAGAAGAGGATTCTCTTGAAGACAAAGTGTTGGTTGTAAATAATTCTAGATTTTTTTTCAAAAGCCCTCATTTTTATGTATCTATGGAAGTATGTGATAAATTGCTTATTTTCATTTAGTTGATATTGGGTCAATCCTTAATGTCATGCTTAAAATTTTTATAGAGGAATTCGGTTTATAGTGCTACGAGGAGAGAACCAAGAATGGTCTACACTAATTCTCAACAAATAGATACCAATGATATTAAATATTCCATGGTAGTTTTATGCGCTCATCTTGAAATCATAACAACTTATAATATCCAAGTAATGGATATGTCAGTGAGTAACTATTTGATCATCGTTGGTATAGACTCAAAAACTAGAATAGGTTGGTATATGTCAATGTATGGCACTCATATGAACCTTCCTAAAGATGGTAAGAATATTATTATTATAAGGGAAGGAATATTATCACCTAATAGGGAACCTCATCAAAAAATTCAAACTCAAACCAAACTCAAAGCGAACCCAATCATTGTCAAACCCAAACTAAACCCAAACCATGTGACATTGCATATAGTTTTCTTTCTTTTAGGGTTTTATTGGCTACTATTCAACCTTAAGTATAATGATTGGCTCCCTGGCATTTGTACCCATTTTGTACTAGCAAATTTATATTTACAGACCAGGGGAACATAATGACTAGCTATTGGTATGTTGCATACCATATGATGAGAAATTTGATAGTTGATAAAGCTAACGTAGGCAAATCCAATGATCTTTTCACATTATCATACTAATCACAAAAGTATGGCATGTTTAGTTATAAAAAGAGACTCTTTAAGGAAAAATTAAACCAATAAGCCTTTAAAACATTTCATCAAGAAACCGTTATAAGTCGATGTACCATGTGACGTCAAACCCGTCACAAAGAATATATGAAGTTTCTTCGATGAATAAGGAAAAAAGTTTGAGAAAAGAGAATTACAATAAAGAGTGCAGTGCACTGAATCTAAATCTAAAGCTGTCACTGAATGTGAAGGCTATGAATGGAAAAAGAAAAGAACTGTGATTTTCGAAAGAAAAGCATTACAGAGAATGCAGCTATATTTAAGCAACATATTTCAAGTTTTGAGGATTTTCCTGGTCAAGTTGCAAGAAGTCTTTGGAAATTAAAAATTCGATCTCGTTTTTGATTGCTTTGACGTCCGGCTTGAACACGCTTTTGAGTTCATTAAAGCATTCATTTAGTAGACGCGAACAATCCAAAACTTTTCTACTCTTCATGATGCGAACAACGCAAGCTTGGATCGCAAGTTTTCTATCATCCTCTACGCCCATTAACACCTTCTTATTCCCCACCTTTTCTTCTAGAGGTGGTGGAAACGGAATTCGAATCCTCTTCAAGTTGCTGCTAAAATTAGGATTCACTTCAAAAGTGTCAGCAGGAGATACAACTTTGGTATTTGCAGGTTGTTTCAGAAGAATTTTGTACTTCGAACCCGCGATTGAATGTAGATGTTTGTCAACATGTTTATCATCTGCGAGGTTCAATTCTGATTTAATTTCTGCACGACTCAACTTCTCGTGGTCATTAAATAGCAGCAATATCATTGCTTGATAAGTTGATACGGTCATTTCTATTTCCATTTGGTTGTCAAAGTTGCCTCTGATATTACACGTTCCCAGAGAATATATCCATGTAAGAATACGACGTTCATTTTGTGCAGAATAATAAGCTTTGAATACTTGAACACAGTTGGCAATATCCGAAGGTAGATTGGGTTGGGAAATATATGATTGGGAGATTGGCCAAAATGGAGTGGTCAAGACTTTCACTCTCAGTTCTGTTCCAAGGTTGATATTTCCGCTACCAAGATATTCATCAAACGCAGATTTTCCCTCACTTGCTATAACCAAATCTTTTATCATGAACTCCATCTTTGATGTATACCGCTTCCCATTTTGCTCCGCCAACTTTGCTATCACCTGCTGCTCTATGCTAAGGTTAAAATTTTCATCCGACAATATTCTAGAGGCTAATTTTTTCCTATAAAGTTCACCAAATATATCTTTATCGGAGATATAGCCAACGAGTTTCACCACCTTTTCAAGCATATTCTCAACATCCCCATCGCTTAGTTTTGCATCGGTCTTTTTCACCTGGCCACCCTTACTAAGTAGATTATCACAAAATATTGCCAGTATTTCGGCAAATGTGCTTCCTCCAACATCATTTCCACATATTGCCTCAAATCCTAGAATCAAACCTTTGCTAATAATAATGTTTTTTTGAAATGCATCTTCAACATATTCCACATACCTGTCTTGGAGTTGAATGAAATTTCCTACCAAAGCATTTGAATCTTCTTCTTCTTCTGCCTGCTTTGCTATTATTCTTCCTTCTGTGGTCACTTGTTGTATTAAACAACTTGCAATTGTGTCCACACCCTTCGATATTTTAGAAAACAGCCTGTACATCCTGGAAAGATCATCTTTCTTGTGGTCTCTCAGCAAGGCGGGACAGCCTTTATGTTCATTTTGTACAAGCTGCGTTAGATAAGGCGAAAGTAGTTCATTTTGTACTATTAGTAATAGTTTCTCTTTGGTGGTGGAGTGCAAATAATGGGAAACCCTCTCCTCCTCTTGTTTTAAACACTCTTCAGCCTTTTTGAGAAAGTCAGGAAAAGAGAAGAGTGAAATCCATAAAGCAGCCTTTGTGGAGTAATAATTTCGAGTATCTTCCAACATCTGTGCTTCAAAATCGTTCTCGTACAAACCCACTCCTGCATCGTCCATTCCAATGTCCACGAAAAAGTTTAAAACGTTTTTCAGCAAAGACCAATCTGCAATTCGTTCTCCCTCACGATCACTGTGAATGAGCGCCAGCACTGCATTCCTTGCAGTAGCCTTGATTTCATGGTACACATGCTGCCGGAAACACATGAACCCTGCATCTCTGAGAGGAGTCAAATAGTTCATTTTAACAAAGTAACGATCCAAATAACTGAACCACTTTGAAAGCCAGTGTACGATCACCTTATAGTTTTCCCAGCGTTTGACAAGTTGTTTCAACATCACCTCTCCATCCTTATTCCTGAGATCTGGTAAAATGACACCCACTAGGCATTCTTGTAACCAGTCCTTGTATCTATCATACAGTTGTTGCCTTTGAGAAGGGTTTTTAGGGCAATGTTGTAACCAATAGTGTAAGTGTCAGCGTGGTCGTCTGCAACAAACAGTTCGGCTTCTGAAAACCCTTCCAAGATCTTTGCCAACCTTAAGAAACGGTTGTATAAAATGTCAAACCCTTGCTCCATCTCTACCGTAATACCAGTTCTCCGCCCTTACACTTTTGCTACTGATTCTGCGCTCAATCGTTCTAGACACCTTTGGTAAGTAGAGGATATTCGATTTAATTGACGTATTGCTATGCCCACGATATCCCTTTATAATCGAAAACTAAGACACAATCACGTCCATTCACATTCAAGAGGGACACAACGTTGCATTTTGTAAGAACGTCGGCCTTTAATTAGTTCAAATGAGAAACTGATATCAGCACTGTATAAATTCATGTTACCATATGATGCATTTTATGATGATATATTTGAATATATAATTTATAGTCGAGTCAGGATTATATCTTGAATGTATCAATATAGTTTATTTATTTTTAAATTGATGGTCAATACACATCAAATCAAGGGATTTACCTATTTGGAGTGAAATTTTATCATTTTATCGTTAACATAATTATATTGATAGAGCAGTCCATATATATTTATAGATGGATAGTTTTAATAGAGTATTCCATATATATTTAATAAAGTATATCAAATATTTTATTAATATACCATGAAAGAAATGGTTGACTATGGGTGACTATGGTTACATGTCTGTAAATGGTTGATATTGTTGATTTTTTTCTTTGCATGAAGAATTATTCTTTTCATCACATAGTATGATCATTTTTTTCATGGCCATGATGTGAAATTTTTCATCTTGAAAAAATTGATCGCGCATAACAATCACTTTTAATAATGTATATGTGCTAGTTGACATCTAACATGCATGAGGAAGATTAGACCTCATTGATGAATGAATCGAGCTCATCAAAGAGCAATTGTGGAAGTTGCTTTCAACATAATTTATCTACCTTATTTCTAATAGCCAATGAGTCTCCCCTCTTGTCGTTGTACCCAAAAACAATTGCAAGTGAAGAATTTGTGTAGATTATAGATAACTTAACAAGTCGACTCGTAAGGTTCACTTCCTATCCCCATTCATCGACCAAGTGTTGGATACCTTAGCGAGGGGGAAATATTTCTCTACCCTCAATAGATTTAGCAAATATAACCAAATTCAAATCGCTCCCGAGGATTGTGACAAAACCATGTTGATATGTCCCTTAGTGACATCTTCCTACTTTATTCCTACAACTTTCCAACAAGAAGTAATTGGAATATTTTCTTACTTCATCCATGAATATGTGGAAATTTAAGTGGACAATTTTACAACTTATGGTGATGAATTTGATGTAGCTTTGGCTAATGTACATAAATTGTTAATGAGATGTAAGGAATGCCACATAGTCGTTAATAATGAAAAAAATTAATGATGTTAGTTGACGACATCATACTTCATTTAAAGGTATAAAATTATATCTAGCAAAAATTAAGGTAGTATTGAATTCTCATCACCATAAGGTAATATCTAACATCATACTTCATCAAATTGTTGGATTTGCAATAATACTAAGAGGGGAGGTGGGTTAGATCAATATAATACAATTTTCAATTAAAAAAAAGTTGGAGGTAGAACATGGATCATAGGATATATGTGGAAACCTATCAAGGAAGAAATGAAAAACTTCTTTGGATTGATTTTTCTTTGAGGGAACCAGCCTACTCTTACAATCTTTGTAGGAACCAAAACATAGGGTACACCAATGCTCTCAATCCATCTATGTATTAGCCTACAATAAATAACAATCCCCTCTACTAATTTATAGGTACTAACCTATAGGTACTAACCTATAGGAGACACCAATCCTCTCTACTACTTTGTATGCACCAACCTATAGGAAACACCAATCCCCTCTAATCGATTATCTCCAATCCTTTCTTCTTTGGTCCACTTTCCTCTTCTTCATTTTTTTGTAGTCCCCTACTTCCTCTCTCCAATCTCTAATATTTTGTCCTCCAGTTCACTTTTCCCTTCTAAAGTTTTTGCAGCCACCTCATTCCCTCTCATTCATCCACAATTCATTAATCATTCCTTCACTAATGTAATTATTTTTCATTGTATCTTAAATAAAGATCCTACCAACTCTTCTCTTTGTCATTCTCTACACCTTTCAAAAATGAATGATCTTTGACTTTAGTACCATTACGATGTTATTCCCACAATAATCTTTTAAATAGAGTACAAAAACATAGTTTCTCTAATCACACATCCTTCCATGAAGGAACAATGTTACCTTAATATTGAAAGAACATCAAATATTCATTACTTGAAATGAGAAATACCTCTACAATCTATATTTTATTAATTAATTACAGTAAGAAATTGATATCAACACCATATAAAAAAAAATCACCACATTTTAATTAATTCAATTGAGACATAGGCCTGTAATTCATATCCAAATCCTTCATTTATGTAATAATCCCCTTTAATTCTTCATTTATCCAATAAATGTAAATGAATTTGACATCACAACATCCAATGAAGTTAGTTGTAGAAACATATTGATGATGTTGGGATATATGTAGATAGGAAGTTATTTGCCGTGGGAATAAATATGAGAGAAAATAATGAATACATTGGACTAACATTAGTAAATATGGTTGACACAAGATTATCTAATACATTTTATATGTCACTTTGCATATAAAAGGTAAAAAAAATGGAACTAATTAGTGTATATCAACCACATTTAGTAATGCAATTGTGCTAGTTGACACCCTTATCTTCAATAGGAAGGATTAGTAGACTATGGTGGACTATGGCTAAATATCTTCAAGCTATGGTTTAATATGCAGTAGCTGGATGATGGGGATTGGCTATCCATTACATGATGGCTGATCAATGATCAATGATTTTATGGTATGACTCCATGGCCAACACATAAGGCATCTGGTCTACTAATTATCTACATCCTGCAGAGGGAAGCAGTCCCCATTAGAGCCGATGTTGTAACATATATTGGCACACTGAAAATTAAAAGAAAATTCAGTGAGAAATTGCCACTTTCCTTCTGGGCTATATGCTAAGAGATATAATTACTATGCTTTTGAATGGTTTATTCTTTATATATATTTTAATTTTAATTTAAAATATATTATTTTTATAAAAATATAGTTATATATTTTTATGGAAATATTTACTTTAAATTAAAATTATATTATAAAAATCCGATCCTAATTGCAAACAAAGTGAGAAGGTAAACTTATGGTCCACCCCGCACTCATAAGTTTAAAACCCCCCTTTTTCCCATGCCTCGAGATATGGGCACATTAATGCAAGGATTAAAAATACTTTTTCGATGCCCTAGCTCTTCCAACATTTAATTAAGTGGGGGTCCAAAAAGCAGTTTTAATGGCACCACCTTGTAATTTCGCACTCCCCTTCCTAAAACACTTACTACTACCCCCTCCGAAAGCCATGAACTATATTGTTATTGTTTTGACTTTTATAAATGTGGATAGTTTTAATGGCACCACCTTGTAATTTCGCACTCCCCTTCCTAAAACACTTACTACTACCCCCTCCGAAAGCCATGAACTATATTTTTATTGTTTTGACTTTTATAAATGTGGACATAATGGAATTTGATACGATTATGGAATAAATGCTATGTGGATGGGAAGTCGAATGCAAAGATAAGATGAAACTACATTTTACAAGAAATTCATAGATGGAAGACCAAGTTGGTGAAATGAAATAAGTTTAAAATGATTTTACAACATAGATAAAATGAAATTCACAGATGCCATGAATTTATTAGAGAAAATAAAAGGGAAAATTTTATACGAAATTAATGTAAATATGGCATTCATGTAAATGAAAGAGTAAAGTGAAAATTGTTAAACACACATGGTGAGCGAAAACAATAAGAAAGATAAATCATGCAGTACATTTTTTATTCACAAATGATGTATATTTAAGGTA
>APFE031387031.1:7691-30663 GCA_000404065.3 Pinus taeda
CTTACCACATACTTCATTAATGTTTCTCTATATAGTCTCTTTGGTTGCCCAAAGACAGATATAGTGGCATAAGAGAGGTCGAGTTGAAGGGATCCTTTCAATTTTTCTCCCCGCAATCTGGATAGAAGCATACCATACTTTGCGGGAATGTCAGCTACTACTACGTCCATTAAGATTGTCTTGTTGGGGAATTGGACTAGAGAGACACAAAGGTCTTTGATCAAGCCTAAACATTTGACTTGACTTGAGTCAAAGGAATACAAATCTTTGTACGGTCTTGTGACATCAAGGTTCAACCTTTCCATTACAACTTTGGGCATAAGGTTATGTGAGGCACCTGAGTCAAACATAGCATTATGCAGTATTTTGTCGTGTATGTGCAGACTGACATAAAAGGGTGGAACCGGTCCGTATGTTGATTTTCCGTTAACTTCTAGACCAAACAGCAGCTCCGGGGTATCGTCTAAAACGTTCACATCATCCATTACCTCTGGTAATTGAAGTGACCTTTGAATTTGTTGCCTATATACATCATGTTTGGCAAGTTTTGAGAGGGGAATGGATATCTTGAGTTTTCCAATCTCTGCTTCTAAACTGAATGGTTTTTCCAATGAGTTCTTGGCGTTGATAGTGGCGAATTTCTCTTTTCAGGCATACTCTCTATGTTTTCTTTTGGAATGTCAATGTCATGATGTATGACAGTTTGTGGTATTTCTGTTTTGGGAAGACTTTTAGGAGTGCTATTCAGATCTTCTTTTGGGGAGGAGGGAGGTGGAGGCCGATCAATAGGAGAGTGCGTGTCTGTTACATCCTCCACAGTTACCTTATGCGGGCTTGGGACAGAGCTGTTATCTGGTTGATTTATGGTGATATTCTCTTTAATTTTGTTGAACTGTTTGCTATATTTTGTTCTGCTAGATGGGGGAACATAAATGGTCCTTGTTCTTAATTTGTATTGTTTGTGTACCTCGTACACAGCAGTATCATAGCCTTGTTTAAAATCGAAAGACTCTCCCGACTTGGTGTGAAATTGTTTTGCATCAGGGTATAGTCGGTCTTCTTCAGTAAGAAAGATTTGTTGTTCATTTTCTGAATCTATCAAGTTCATATGAGTCCCATATGTGGGCTCAGTGGATGTAGATGCCTCTGCATAGTTTTCTTGGAAAGGCAGCCTAATATCATGGTCAGGACTGGCCCTTCCAGCGTTTGTGTTCTGAGTTTTTCTGAAGTTCGGGTTCCTTATGGAATTGGGCTGTTGACCTTCCCATGAAGTTTTCCTCTCAACATTGTCTACTCTGTCTCCCAGCCTGTGGATGCCAGTGATGATAGCATCTAGCTTCTGATCGAAGGCTGAGGGTTCTTCTCTCAGTTCTACCTCTGTTTCTTTTAGCAATTAGATTTTCTTCCACACTAACAGCAACATCTTGCATTTTTGCAAGGCTTTGAGGGGCTCTTTCCCTTAACTGATATGCCATCTCAGCATCAAAGCCATCCGGGAATTTGTACAAAGCGAGATCAGGTGGAGGTCTTAAATTTTGTGGTATTGCATTGTAACATTATTAACCTGCACGTAATCCAAACTGTTTTCTGAGGTCCTCTTTGATAGTATATACTCAATAATATGTGTAGGGGATCTTTCTTTTTCTCCCATCTGTTAATAAATGCTTGGTATAAGCTTTGGTTTAATATGGATGGGGTAAGTACCAAACAGGTCTGACATCACCGGTCAAACTTGACAAAATCTTCATCTTACACTGTCATCATCAATTTCATAACTCTCGAATAATCCTGCTTTTCTTTGTATGTGTAGGGCGGTGCAGGAGTTTGCCATCAAAATAGGTGATTTTTCACTGGTAGTCCTGAGGCATAGCCCAGATTAGCAAACGTAAGGGCGATATTAGCATGTGATGGGATAAGCGGAAAAGCTAGGCGCGGGGATAACAGGAACAACCGGGGTAGAAGGAGTAGTAGTGGTAGTAGGAGTATAGGATGGAGGTGTAGAAGAGCTGCTTGGAGAAGGGGGTGAGGCTCAATGAGGCTCCGCCTCTGCCTCCTTCTCAGACTAGCTCGCTCCCTCCCAATCTGCCTAGCTGTCACCACCCTTACTCTGCTTTCCACTCGAACCATTTCAGGTTCTAGAGCAACATGAATCGGCCTATTATTTCAGCTAATGTAACCATTATCTTTTCTGAAGAAGAAAACCAACTTAATGCTCCTACGCGTCTTTCTGCGGACCAAACTCAAAACATACACAGAGTGGAATTCAGTTTGGGCCCTGAGCAGCCTCCGCTGGATGAAGGTAGAGTTGCCCGGCGTGTTGACCTGAAGATTGATGATGTCTCTGAAGGCTACACCCGACACCCATATGGCAGTGCTCGGGGTGCCACTACTTCGTCGGCTTTCATGGGAAACTCAAGAGGCACTCCTTTGGTTTTGGAGATCCCAGGTGGCAATTCTCCTGATACCATAGCTGGCAGCTCAAGTGGCCTTCCTCTAGCAACTGGTACTCTAGCTAGCAGGGCTGACGGTGATGCGGCGACAGAAGGTGAAGTTTGGTATGGAAATGCATGTCCAGTTGTCAAGGAGGCTCCAGACCAGGATTTCCCTATGTGACGACACGTGATCTCCCATTAGCCACCTCAGAGTCCTCATGCTGAATGGTCAGGTCCTGTTTTCTGTGGTTTTGTATCTTTTGCTATGGTTAGGCAGTTCTATCTGGTCTTTCAACTGTTTCAGAATGGTGAATTTTCAAGTCCTCATTCTGGTTTTGTTATTGTTCTCTTGGTCTTTAGCATGGTTTTTGAAATTCCAAACTAGTTTCCCCAAACCTGGGGTAGTTATGTTTTTCAAGAAGGAACTTAGTGGTTCTATGTTGAGGCTTTTGCATCATTGTAAATATTTTTTACCTTTCTTTTAATAGAATTAGCTTTACAAAGAAAAAAAACTTATATATGATTATTTTTTTAAAACAATGAAGATATATAGACTTAATCGTTTTAGAAACACATTTTCTTAATGGTTAAGAACATTGAAATTATAATTATTATGATTACAGTATGATTAAAATTTACATTACTAAATAAGAAACACTATCTTAATAAATATTAAGAAATTCAAATATATATATTTTATAAATATATAAAATTATGTTTAAAAATCTCACAAACTTAAAACGTACTACAATTTTTATTATTCAAATTTCCCAATATTTATAAATTTAACCTTCATATACTCCATAATCATAATCACGTGGATAACTAAATCCAAGTTTCCTGCTAATTGATAATGTCAAATCTTATGTGTGTGTGGTTGCTTGAGTGCAGAAATTTTGTTGGATTCAATAAAAGGGTGTGAGATATAATTATGAATATTTACATGTGTATTGCTGAATAAGAATTTCGTTGACTAATAAACAAATACGGGCTTTACATGTAATTGGTTAATATTATAGGAATTTGGATAATGTGAATTGTTTAAACATTTTTATGAAATACGCCATATGTACACTGCACCACCCGTACAACGTATACACAACACCACATATACACAATACAGCATGCACGACATGAACATGGCATGAAATGTACACAGTGCCACATGCACGACATGTACATGACACCACATGTACACATCACCACCTCCACATAATTCCACTTGTACAACATGGACACAACACCACATGCACACAACACTACTTGTACAATCATGCACAAAACACCATATATACATAGCACCACATGTACAACATGCATGCACCACTAGATGTACATATCACTGCATATCCAACATGTACATAATATCTTCTATACACAACACTGCATATCCAGCATGCGCACATCACCATATGTGCACAATGCTACATATCCATCATGCGCGCAGTACAATATGTACACAACACTGCATACGCAACATGTTCATAGCACCATCTATACCTAGAACTACATATGCAACATTTTCACAATACTATATGTACCACCTTGTACATAACATTGGACAAACAACATGTACACACACTATATATACACAACACCACATGCACACAGCATCACAGGTGCAACATGTAAAACATATACAACATATGCACAACAGGAGTACCACACATCTGAAACTGCACTACCTATACCAATAAACCTTTATTCTAGTGTCTCTCCTCCATCCATTCTTATTCGAACGTGTTGTAGGCTACACTACTTTCATCTCGTTGATGTGTCCGTCGATCTAGTTTGTCCATAACATAGACATAATATAATCGCATAATATAAACTCATAACCACATGATACTGATTGTTGTAGTGTTTTGTTATCAAAGATGTACCAAAAAAACCCACTTAAGATTGTGGATGACAAACAATCTCAACAATATAAATGGCTGCTAAATATTGTAGATTTGCAACAACTGATAGAAACAAAACTTAAATCCAGATCTATGCCACAATCATAGTTAAAAAAAAAAAGGGAGTAATAATTCCAATCATGCAATGGAAGCAAGATATGTAAAGAATAATTTTATTATAAAAAATGTGAAGAGAATAGATAAATGTTACCAGTCCCCCTCTATGGGATGGGTTTTTGGCTATCCTCAAACATCATTAGCTTGTGTAGAGTATCTATCCTCTATAATGTGGAAAATTAACAAAAATATGGTGTGCGGCAATGAAAATAATCAAAAATGAATAAGGAATGGAAAACCCTTCAATTTATAACAAAATATTGAGTTATCCTCGAATAATGAGCAATAATAAAATATTACTGATCCCATTCATGGAATAACCACTTGGAATATTTTATTATATTTTTTTAGAAAGGGAAAGGGTATTTAAACTTTTATTTAGAAATAATAAATAGATAAATTATTTTTTGAACATCTAAAGGAACTAGTTAAGGAATAATAAACAAATAAGTATTTATTTATTTATTCCTAAGGGATTTTGTCAAATTTAACAAAGAATAATAATTAATTAGTGATTAATTTATTATTCTTAGAGAAAAATAATAAAAATAATGGTTTATTTATTAATTTTTCATGATTGGGTCAAATATGACAAGGAATAATAATAAAACAATGGTTTAATTAATTATTCCTACAAGAAAATCAAATAAATAGTGATTTATTTAATTACTCTTCATGGGTTTAACTATAAATTACATAACAAAGGTGGTTTATTAGGTAATTTCTCACAATGAAAGCAATTTTACTATGGTAAAATTGGCTTTACATGGTGTACTTCGATCCATCTAGTAAATTAGGCTAGATGATCATTTTTTTGGTGATAACACTCACCTTATAGATTTTTCAGGGCTACTCTTCCCAATTGATTCCCGTAAGGCTAGGAACATCTTCATTCCATTCACCTATATAAAAAATCATTCTTCTGCAAGAATGATCCCTGGTGACCCTGTCGAACAGTGACATAGATACATAGATGCACACATATATATAAACATAAGAATAAACAATCATGATCTTCCTAGACAACAATATGCATACATACACATATATACATATAACATCAACATAAAAGAATAATGATCTAGCCAAATAACAACATACATACATACACATGTACATATAAACATTAGCATAAAATAATCATGATCGATGATGACCTTGTTAGACATGACATACATACATACATACATGTATACATATATATACATCAACATAATTACTAGATATCATAAGGTCAAGGTTAAGAGAACCTCCTTTATTCATGCACAAAATATATAACATTGAGAACAACAGTTCCCAACATAAACAAAGAATCTGAGACAACAAATCCATTTACTTCACCTTTCCTGATTACTTTTCCCATGGCTATCCTCCCATCATCCATTTACACCAATGGACCCGACCAGTCCAACTGGTTGTCATGCTCTTGCCTTCAACAACACTTATACATGCACTGAGCTTCATCCAGGTCATAACTTACCTATTGAGTACCACACAAGTTTCCTCGAGATCCATTAAATTCCTCCTTCCACAACCAATTCCAAAGACTCTTAAAAGAATAAAGGCAAGACTGGAAGCAAACAAGAAGAAACCCATGGAGAACCAACAACAATACAACACCACAACCAAAGTGGCATGGGCATGCACAATGATGCAGACAAAACCACAATCAAACACAACAAACCACAAAATTACCAAAAGAACAATACTAACAATATACAACATGACTCAATCCCCATGGTTCTCAGTGCTTCCCATGGAAATCTCAACCTGAGCCTTATTTTAGATTTGATGGCAACCTCTTTTCCATTCAATTCCTTGCACCATACTGCTCTCAACACATAATTGTCAGTGTATAAATAAACATAACAATACATTGGTTACCTTACCTTGTTTTTCCAAGCACGTTGCTTGCAACTAAACACATTCATGCCATCTCTCAAGGGACTCCAATTCCCTTGACAGATCCACTTGTAACTAGAGACTAGCTAATATACCTGTCAAGTACAAGTTCATGAATCTAGCACATATCCACATGATTCCAAATAATATTAAGGTCAAGAAGACTTTTGGTATGCAAAGCACTCATTCATTTGGAATTAGGGTTTCCAAACATAGCCTAAGGAATTCTTGTCCAATTCCTTTCTTTTACGTTTTTACCTTGTTGCAATTGAGGCTTACTATGTACTAACACATCACCCAACTGTTAGTAATATAAACACATCAATTATTACCTTGTCACGCTAATACCAAGCATGTTTCTTGCAATTGGTTACACATGTCAATTACATGTTCCAAATATCAAGAAAATCATACCTATCAATTTGAAATCAACCTTTACCAAGACTAAAAATCAAGTCATAATCCATATTCACCTCATAGTCATTAGAAATAATGCTACAACTATCACCTACTACACTCAAGTACATATCGATTGTCTCAACACATATACATTAGTACAATCATCTTAAAACAAGATCATTGGAACACATACTCATATTATGCAATTCATCAAACATTCAACGAACTTGCAAACATACAATGTTAAATAAATCAACTAGACGACATAATAAAAACCAAACAATCAAACACCAAATAGATGTCATAATCAAACAATGAAGCACAAAGTAGATGACATAACAATGTTCATACCTTAATGTATTTTAGGGGAGGCAATCTTTTCTACACAATCAATCCAAATTAGCATGATATAACTTCACAACATATCAGGTCAACCAAAAATAAGGTCACGATATCCATAATAGTAACTAACTAACATGTTCACATCATAATATTATAAATATTTTTCGTTCATTCATACCAATCACACATGTACATTTGGTTTATATTAGTATGACATAATATCACAAGATATTAACTCATACTTGAATGTCATAACCATAGTCATCTACATATACCAATCCAGGCTTGCATGATACATGTAACATCAAGATCTTATATCCAATGAACATAACCATCATGCATATGACCAATCTGAATTATTATGTTATATACAACATCAAGATCTTAATGAAATAACCCTAATCATCAAGTTACTAGCATATAACAACAAGAAGTTATATATCATATTCATCAACAACATATAACCTAATCATCGAGATAACTATCATATAACAACTACAAGTTAACCTATAACACACTCATCAACAACATATAACATAATCATCAAGTTAACTAACGTAAAACAACAATAGAAATGCATACAACCACTTGTTACTATCATTGATTACTATCTGACACATGTGCATATGACTATACTAATAAACTAGCATATATCATGCATGTAAGCATAACATCAACAGACATGTACATCAACCTAATGTATATAACCCTAATGCATATAACAATCCATTAACGAACATACTTGCATGGCCAACATCCAAGCCTATATGACGACATGCTCTTTCCTCGAGGTCGAATGTTGCAACTTCACTTTGATGATCTCCATCTCCTTCTCTATCTCAGAAAACACATTAGCATCATAACATACGAATATCATCATGATGACCTAAGTTCATACAATGAATTCACAATGCATGTTTGACCTACCATACATGCAAAACCATAACCATGACAATGCATGCATAACAACATATAGACACCAACATGCATACAAAATGCATATACAATTATATGTTCATGACGACACATCCCCAACAACATCATCAACGTTCACATGACGACCTCACTACAACCATGATCAAAACCATGTAAATGCAACAAACACATGGACTACAAGCATAAGGAATACATATGCAACCAAGATGAATGCATGACAAACACACCGTCCATCTAGTTCGAGGGGTGAACCATGCTTTGATACAACTCTATAACACCCTCCTTCCACATCTACCTAAGAAACTAGACACCTAGGGTAAACATGTGACAAGAGGCTACCATGATATGATTCAACCTCCTATGTGACCTTAAGGAAGTAGAATCGATAGATTAGTTTTTTGTCCTTTGTATGAGTCAATATTCTCCAAACCATACCAAATATTGGCTTAAGAAGCTATATAAGTGCTACAAAATATTGGAGACTAGTATATAGATGAATGTTATATTTATATCAATATATATGGGGCACTCAGACCTCCCCACATATTGCCAACTTATGTTCCCATTAGGCAATTCATTTGAGAGATTTGTTATCAAACAACTCTATATGGTTTCAACCCCTATTGCTAAAATCATCAGAAGTTATGTTATCCATATTCAAAAGCCCATTTAAAAACATGTTTGAGCTCCATAAGCATTCGCAGTCATAAGAAGCAGTACAACTAAGTTCATAAAGGCCTTTAATAGTACCTATCTAGACAAGAAAAGCCCAAAAGAGACCTGTAAATGACCTTAGGTGATGTAATCCACTTAAGTAATGGAATCCAAAAGCTACAACTCCAAAAACTGCTGAAATGGTGAAACATAACATGAAAACTGATAAAAAAATCATTTTTTTAGGAAATTACTAACCTTAGGCTTCTTCTATACAAATACAAGTAGCACGGAACTGGTGACATTGACAAGATATCCCAACATCATTGCAAACTGCAACATCTTTTGCTAGAGTTTCTAATTTTTCCTCCATATTATGTGTTGGCCAATTCAATATTGTTCCATCCTCAGTGTTATATGTTGTCCCTTCAACATTAACTCTCCAAGTGAACCAAGACTATGCCATATGACTCTAAATGTATGACAAACATCTCATTGTTTATAAGAGTGTCTCTCTTATTAGAGAAATTCACTTTAGTGCAACCTCATGTCTCAATGCTAGGTAGCTTACACACAATAGCATTCTTTTGTCTTATCTTATGAGTGAAAATATCCAAACATGTAGTAATGGAAATAGGAAGTCCCTCTGGTATAGTAGAAACTACTAGAGCGAAAATGGTCCTAAAGTAGTACATACACTTCTCAAATGAGAATTTGATATTTGTTGGCCACCCATCTATGATGTCCCATGAGAGAAAATATTTGTAGTTCATGATTGAGAAAAGAATACAAACATCACCAATCACTGTTGTCAATACTTCACCAAGTTCATCTAATTTTCTTTTCAAATGGGTATCATGAGTTTCCATTGAAGCCTCCTGACTTTGTGCCTAAATTTTAGTTATTTATGTAGACATGTCAGTGCTCACAATAATGCAAGTGCAACAACCATTGGTAACTATAGTTCCTTCAAACACCATGCATTCTTTTGACTACAACTCAAAGTCAGATGATGATTGGATATGTTCTTTTGACCACAGACATGCTCTCTCTAATTAGAGAGCTCTGCTCCATCCTCAAGGTGCAATTCTCAGAATACATTTCTTTGAGACGTTCCAAATCATTCTCTCAATTATTCTCCTTCGATACTCCAACAATGGAATTACTAATTAGAATCAAGAGAATGGCCAAGGGTTCTACATACGCTATTATACCCTCCTCAAAGGACCCATTATCATGCATGTAGACAAGAATAAATGAAATTCCGGTTGCCACCAGAAGTATTTTAACAACTCTGTCGTCAAATTTCTCCACTACCAACTTCCAAAAAGGTGTACCATTTTTATTCTATAGTTCATTCCATCCATCTATTTCACGTTGTTTTTGCACTTCGTGAGAATGTAAACCTTTCTATAAGATCACAACATATTCTTATAAGCATTGTTCAACATTTTTAAAACACGTAGGGAACAACTTTTCCTCCCTGGATTGTGAATTAGATGATTAGATTCTGAATTCAAACATATTTTTCCATAATTATTACATCTATAATGTGTTTGAAAAACTCCAAAATCAATACTTTTAAAAACCTTGCTAACCTTGGACACGAGATTTAGTGACATTTCTACCTTCCTGAAGAAGTGTTGGATTTACAAATGTTGTCCAAGTACTAGCAAAGTTATAATTCTAATGCTCTTCCACAAACAAGAAAATCAAATTTCATATACAAAACTTGAAAACATTTGTTTAGCCACCATGCCAATGGATTCCATTTCAAACAACAAGAAACTAAAAATTTAACATAGTTTTCTTGATGGATATCCTTATAACCATACCTCACTATGCACCTGAAAATCCTGCATTCTTTTGGAGTTACTTTGCCTACAAGGAAGAGTTCATCTAATGGAAAATGTGGAAAACAAACGAACTTGATGTAGACAAATAAAATCACTTGGTGAAACCCATGCAATCCCTAAACTCGACCTTAGACTAGGAATTATTTCCAATAAAACCTTGTTTTGGAGGTTAAATTCATACTTCATTGAAGTTTCATAATGCCAAACGTACATAGTATCCATGAAGATCAAGGATAACACCATAGGGACCCAACCCACTTCTAGAACTTTTATTAGGCATGCAGATATGAAAATTAATTTAATAGATCAAAAAATGACTACAATGCTTTTGGATACATAAATACTCTTCTCCCATATAATGATTATTGCTAAAACCGTTAAGAAAGTTGTTACAAACATAATTGTTATCACAAAAAGATCTGTAAATCAAGAAAAATAATAAGTTTGCTCACAACACATCTCTATAACAATAATGAAACACTAAGAGGAACCGGGGAAATACCATCGGCATGAAAATTAATATTTCTATCTCTAAAGCAACGGTGAGTGCCAAGAAGAGATACATGGGAATCCATTTAATTTCTGGAACGTATATTTTTCCATATATCTTCTTTGGGGATGATGAAAGTTCAGATATTGATCCAACCTTGTTAAAACAATTGGTTGGAAGCCTTATGTATTTGACTGCAGAAACGCCCAATATGATGTTTGCTATAATTTTAATTTCTAGATTCATGAAGTCTCTGAAGAGTACTCATTGGCTAGTTGGAAAAAGGATTTTAAGATATGTTGTTGAAACAAGAAATTATGTTATCATGTATACATTTGAGTAAGATTTTAAACTAACTGGATATACAGATAGTGATTTTGTAGGAAATATCGATGACAGGAAGACAACATCTGGGTATGTGTTGAGTTTTGGTTCAGGAGCAATTTCATGGGCATCAGTGAAGCAATCCATTGTAGCTCTATCATCAACTGAAGCAGAGTATGTTGCAACCACAACAACAACATGTGAAACTTTGTGGATGACAAGAATTTTGAAAGAGTTGTTGCATGAACAAAAAGAACCAACTCAATTTTTTTGTGACAATAAATTTGCCATTGCATTATCAAGAAAATCATGTTTTCCATAAAAAGAATAAACATATTGATACGAGGTATCATTTCATTCGAGAATTAGTAAGAAATAATGAAATATGTATGAAGTTTTGGAGATTAGAAGACCAATTTGCAGACCTATTTACAAAACCTTTGGGAAAAGAATTGTTTGAAACTCATAGGAAAGGCATAGGGATATGCATGATCTAACAACATTTTGATGGAATCAAAAAATTTTGTTATTTTCTGTGAAATAATTTAGGGATAGTATGTTAGAATAGTTAATTATTTCCCATCACTTTTCCTCTCTCGTCACCTCACACTGCAATGACATTTCAAACTCCAAAGAGTCATCGCCACCTGATCACACTACCTGTCCTCCTCAAATATGAAAGGCCAACACTATGCCAAGGGGTAGCACTGCCTAGAAAAATATTTGTTTAATTGATGGAAGCAACTTAAAATCTGCTATAAATAGAAGGATCAGGGAGGGGTGGAAATCATCCGCTCTCGATTTTTGTTTATGGAGACAAGTATGTGTTTTCTTGATATTCTCTGTATTTTTTTTTCTCATTGGACATATTAAGGGAATATGCAGTCCCATTTGTCATAAGAAGAGAGTATAGAATCCCCTAGTCCTCCTTCCAACCCATCGCAAATTCGTAGCCTCCTCTTTGCATTACTGACATATTCGCTTCCATAACTGAATTCAATGCAGCAACCTTCCCACAAGCATAAATATACCTTTCGTTTTCCTTACTCTCAAAAGCTAGAGATATCAATTTCTTCAACCCATTAACCACTTGAAAAGGCGGGGATGATTCAAAATCTTGAAGCAATTTATTGACTTGATTCGGCTTGATTGTGTGCCTGGGAGTGAGGATTCATTGGACACCATTTGAAATATTGGCTCAAGAGTGAGCCGACGAGGGTGTCGTTGGGAATGCATGTTCATATATTAAGCTTCCCTTCTTCATGTCAACATCCCAAAAAATAAAACGAAAAGATTATATATTAGATAAAAGATTAAAATTAGATATGAACCGAGGATCACATTAAAATGACATTTCGAATGAGGAAAAGAACAAAAACTAAAAATCTGCGTGGGTAATTATTACTGTTTTTACCTTCTTGAATCGATAGTTGTGAGGACGTCAATGATTGAGTTGTGGCATATAAATTTCAGTTCGTTAATTCGATGGCAAATTTTTTTTTTCTACATGAATGGATGGTTATGAGGATGTCAATGATTGAGTTGTATCCAATTCGAATAGCTCAGTCTACTAAAACCTGTCATTTAAACTTTTAGCCAATTAATTTGATTTCAATGGCTTTTATTTCTATCTTACCGTTGGCTTCAAAATCCTTCCTTCATATACAAAAAATTCTTTAATTCCCAAATAAAAGGACAATCAAAATATATTGAGTCAAAAAGAGATTGAAGGTAGCTATATTTTTCTTCCAATTTATCTATCCTTCGTTGTTGTTGAGGGAGAAGCTACGGAACAACAACATTATACTTGTTCTAGCTTTATTAACTTCTAAGAAATTGTAGTCAATGTATTATTGGGAGTTTAGTTAATTCTCTTTTGTTTAATTAGCGGATTGCTTATTTCTTTCCTATAAATATTTTCCATTTCAAACTTGTTAAACAAAGATAGACCAAAGCAATCCTAATGAGCTCTAAAAACTATGAAATTATCTAAGTGAGAGTGATCTTAACTCAAGAGCAAGAGCAAAAGGGTAATATACAATTATGGATCCATGAATTCTAAAAGCATAACCATGATCATGAAATGATATACAAATAAAAAATATATACAATGAGAGCCAGGGCTACCTAGTCAAGGGTGTGGAAATAACCCACATAAAGCTCTAAGAGAAAATGATCAACCGCAAACCATGACCAAGGATGGAGTATCTTACCAACTAGAGAGAAAATATATTCCCCATAAGAAGGGAGACAGATATATCCCTTATTCTTAGAATCACGACCTTGAAAAATAAAACTAGTGATAGGTGCAAGAGACTACCTTAAATAACACACCTCATAACCTATACCGATGTTGACCTTCTAAAGAAAACAAGATTATAACAGGGTACGTCATTATCCCATATGTTATGCAAAGACTTATATACGATGATTTACCATTAGTGAGTTGCTTTGAAGTGAGTAAAATGTCTTAGGTTACTTCAACCTCTTATTCATTACATAAATTCGCCCCTCTTTTTAATTGTAATGGGGTACTTCAACCTCTTATTCATTACATAAATTTGCCCCTCTTTTTAATTGTAATGGCTGCAAGGCCACTTAATGAAAGTGTTTTATTAGTTTTTTGATTCAAGAGATGAGTGAGTTTAGCTTGGCCTTTGCCATATTATTTATTTCCACCATTGTTTTTATTATATCGTTCAATATCCTAAAACTTTTAGAAATCTCATACCTTCATTATTATTTTCAACCTCTTATTCATTACATAAATTTGCCCCTCTTTTTTAATTGTAATCGCTGCAAGGCCACTTAATGAAAGTGTTTTATTAGTTTTTTGATTCAAGAGATGAGTGAGTTTAGCTTGGTCTTTGTCATATTATTTATTTCCACCATTGTTTTTATTATATCGTTCAATATCCTAACACTTTTAGAAATCTCATACCTTCATTATTGTTTTTTTTAAATAATATGGTGTGAAGTTAGTACTAGTAGCGCTTAAACTTGTATTAATATAAATTTGTGACTTGGAAAGTGTTAAAATGATTAGGGACTCTTCTCTATGACGGTGCTATTTTAATTGATTCCTACAGTCCTAGCCTCACTAGCCCCATCGCAATAGGCGAAGGCACACACTCTAGCCGTAATTATCTTTGAAATCACGACATCCAAACAAGAAAGGCATATTCTTAACTATTTAACCGTATTAAACTCTACGTTCTGAGTTATCCCAAAACTCAAGAGTAGAATACCTTATATCTTGAGAAATGCAGTAGAATACCTTATATCGAGAGAAATATCGGTAACTACCACTCTTGCAACTCTCTAATATAATATTATTATTAATTGATAAATAATTCATTCTTAATTCATAAAATATAATTCCAATGGAAATTTCAAAACCCATGGATTAATCATGCGTTTTTTAAGTCCGTAATAGAATGACCCTTTTTTTCGCTCATAATATGAAACATGTATTTTCATGTTCTTCTCATTTCGTGATCATTTCAACTTCTCATTACAGTGACATTTCGGATAAGAAAAACAACAATAACCAAGGATCTGCGTGAATAATTATTATTGTTTTCCCCTTTCTTGAATGGATGGATGTCAGTGATTGAGTTGTATCCTATAAATTTTAGTTCCTTTATAATTTGACAATACATTACGCATGAATATCAGGTGTGTTGGAACACGTTAGAGACGAGAAGGGGAAGTTAATCAGTTCTTCCATTCAAACAGAAGGAGAGATCAGAAGTATTTTCAATTTATATCGGGCCTCTCTCCTTGCCTTTCCAAATGAAAAAGTTATGGACGAGGCCGAAATATTTTCTTTGATCTAATTAAAAGTATCTCTACAAATGGTTCTGGTATCCAGCCTTCACGACAGGTGAGGTACGGAGATTGATGAGGAGCGATGAAAACTGATAAATCATTTGGGTGTCAATATTTTTGTCACATATTCCTCCCAAAGGTTTCCAAATAAATGTCCTTTCAGTTGGGAAAGGAGCAATCTAATAGCTTAGATCACAAATGTTTATTTCCATGCCTTGAGTTCTACACTCCATACAAAAGGTATATGATAAAATAAATATTAAATATATGGGATAATTGTATTGTAGTTTTTTTATCTATATGGTTATTTTAATTTTTGTTTACAATAGATATTAATCTTTTCTATTTTTATTATTATTTATTTGATAGACGACATATTTACCAATCTCCCTCATACTAGTTTGTAGAATACACCATAATTTGAATTTTTTGGTTGCAGATAGAATACTTGATAGAATATGGTTAGCACAAAAATCTTCCACGACTGAAGACAAGTCACTACATAGATGCATTTGGATATAATGAGTAGGCCAAATATCTCCACTTCTTTGCAAAATTAAACTAGCAATTGCACCATATGTTGCAAAGGAAACTCTATAAGGTAGTAGCATAGGAAACAATTGTTGGAAAGAACTAATTCCAACCATCCTCGTTAATGTAGTTGCTAGATTAATCTAGATAATACAGCAGATGTTTCAAAGTGCAGGTTTTAGAGGTCGACGGGTCATCAATGTTAGTCGGCAGCAAGCGGCGGTAGTCGGCCATTGTTGTTGAACCATAAATGTCAGTCGGCAGATTGTTGTAGCATCTACGGCTGTCTCTGTGTATAAATTTCTATGTTTGTAATGTAATGAACAAGCTCATTTTCATGAGTCTTCAGTGTCTCTAAGTTGGTATCAGAGTTGAGGGTTTGAGCTCGGTGTGTAATGCATTTGTATTTCGGGGTTGCCAAATCGCCCATCGTTACGTCAGTGTAGCTTGTTTTGAGTGCTGAGTGTTGCTCCCGCTGAGGAGTGCTGAGTGCCGCTGAGTGCTGTGAGTGTTGTGTGAGGGGAGCCAGAGTCTGCATATCAAAGCTGGTCTGCGCTTGGAGGAGAAGATTGACTCTCTGTTGTGAAAACTGGTGTGGAGCACAAGTTGGAGCGTTGTTGTGAATACAAGTGCTCGCATATTTTTGTTTGCAAGTTATTGCGGTGTATCGCTACGTGTAGCTTGGATGCTGGAGCTGGACTGCCTTTAGCAGCATTGAGTTTCGATTCTGTGAAGTGGTGGAGAAGTAGTAGAAGTGGTGGAGCATTGTGGTCGTCACCATGTGAGGAGACAGTGTGGCTTGAAGAGGCGTGTTGGTGAGCCAAGAGCATGGAGACCTGGTGCAGACAAGGCCGAGGACGTGAGTGGTCCAGTGGTGCTGGAGTGCTGAGGTGAGTGCCAAGAGGAGGTGCTGTTAAAAAGTAGGTGTGAAGTCAAGCAAAGGAGATGTGAGCTGTGTTGAGTGTTGAGTTTGTTTGTTGTTGCAAATGGTGAGGCGGTAGCATTGCTATGAACTTGCAGTCCTTCTGGTGAGGTCTCTTTGTGTAAGAGCAATGTTGTGTGAACAACGTGAGGAGAATGCTAGCGTGGGGACCGTGAGCTATTGTTGTTCCTGTAAGCTGAGTTTATCTGTAAGCCAAGTCGTGTAGTGTAAGCCCTGTGTAATTGGTCGACGCCTTGTTGGAGACACTATTGTGCCTTGTAAACCGTGAGGAAGAAGGCACGCCCCTATCCAGAGTGGTGGAGCTGTGTGCTCATCGGGTTGGGAGCTGTGTGCTCAGAGCTGTGGGCTCAGCAAGTTGCAATTTAACTCTTGCTTCCTGTGGACATTAAGCTGTGGAGGCGAAAGTGGCAAGTATCAGGCTTGCTGTAAGTGTTCAAGATATCTAGTGTTCTCTTCCCATAAAGAAGAGACTGCGTTGTTGTTTGCAGGCTGTTGGAAGCATTGTTGTTGATAGTGGAGTGTTGTTTGAAGCCAAAGTTTGGTACGTGTTGTGTTTTGTGGTGAACCCGACGTGAAGGATCGGTGACGTATGGTGTTGTTGATAGTCTCACTTTGAGGCCGAGTAGAGATGTGAGCAGTGAATGTGGAACTGCACTTAAAAAGAAAAAGAGAACGTTGTTCAAAAGCATGGTAGTGGTGCGAGCAGATAAGTGGGTTGCACTATGTTAAGCAGTGTTAAAGTTTTGGTGAGTTGTCAAAGCACCGAGGAAGAGCGCCGAGAGAGAGATGATTGTGGAGTTTTAGTGAGGTTGCGTGACCTGTAGAGGGTCGAACAAGGCGTGGAGGTAAAAATAGGAGGAGCATGTGTTGCAGTCATGGGTCGAAAAAGGAAAGTCAAACAATTCCAAAGAGAATTGAAATAGTTTAGGAGAAAGTATCATGGGGTTGAGGTGGAATATGAAACACTAAATATCGATTTGGATCAGCCGGAAATGAAATGCAGTGAGAAAACAAATGAGATTGCAGAGGAAAAAGTTGTGGATGACTCAGCCGCAACGGATGAATTTGCAATTAAATTTGATAATGGATATTTATTTTATGAAAATGAATTGCAAGTTATCTCTGGGAAGAAAATGATTGATAAATTGTCATTTGCTTTCGATGATCACGTGGAAGAACATGAAGAAGAAATTGTAGTAGCAGTTAAAGGAAGAAACAAGTCTGAAGATGTCAACCTTGATTATGATGCAGAGATAAAGCTAATTGAAGGATGGCTTGAGAAATCTTTTAAACATATTGATGTAGGTTTGAAAACAACAACTCGCATGGTGAAGAATCTTGAAACTAAAGAATCCATGAATGAGCAAGATGAAAAAAATCAATATGGTTTTGTTTATGAATCTAACATTGTTTCTGAGTGTGTAGATATTGACAATCAAGAAGAAGTAACAAAACTTGAAGAAATTGCAAGCATTAAGGACAAGTATAAGTCTCAAGAATGTGAAGAAATGTTGAATACAAATAATGATAACCTGTAATCAAGAAAGGAGAAGATCAATCACTCTTATGACAATAAAGGTGAAGATGAAACTGCATCAGCAAAGGAAAAGGAACAAGCATGGACCCTTTAATAAGAAGGCAAAAATTAAATGTTTTGTTGTAAGCCTAGCTGAGACTTAGACCAGCAGGCATATCAATTAAGAGTATAGTATCTTGAGCTTTTGTCATATGGTTGGAATTAAGGGGGAGTGTTGGAAAGAACTAATTCCAACCATCCTCGTTAATGTAGTTGCTAGATTAATCTAGATAATATAGCAGATGTTTCAAAGTGCAGGTTTTAGAAGTCGGCGGGTCATCAATGTTAGTCGGCAGCAAGCAGCGGTAGTCGTCCATTGTTGTTGAACCATAAATGTCAGTCGACAGATTGTTGTAGCATCTACGGTTGTCTCTCTGTATAAATTTCTATGTTTGTAATGTAATGAACAAGCTCATTTTCATGAGTCTTCAGTGTCTCTAAGTACAATAACATAGAAAGTCCAACGACTACATCAAATATTTTGATGAATAAATAAGAAAAATGTTAATTGAATGTTTTAGAACAATATGAAACATAACATTTTTGAAATTGATTTTCAATTTTTTTAACGCCGCAAGTAGTAAGGCTTGCTAGGTACTCACTGGTCGGTCTTTGACCTGTAAGATATCAAAGTTCAATTTATAGGTAGGTAAAAAATTGTGTCAAAAAATAAAAGGAAAACTCTCAATTTCAGATTTTCCTATGACGAAGTGTTTGTTGTGCCTTTTCCTAATGCAAATCAAGCTCCTACATTCTCGCCTCTTACAAGTCATTTGCCCTGATGAGGTTTTCAGCATTAATTTGATGCAACATTGAAGTATGGAGAAAACATAGAGAGAAAAGATACCTTGGTTACTTCCATATGCAGTTGAAATAATCAATCAGTACTCATAAATTTGATTCCTAAAAATCCTTTAATAGACAGAAATATGATTGCAAGATATGGAATGCATGGGGATGGAATGGAAACTCTCACACTTTTTATGAAATTGAAAGAGAAGGCATGTAGCCAGATCATGTCACCTTCATTGGTGTCGTTTGTGTGTGTAGCCATGCAGGCTTTGTGGACAAGAACTAGTTGCATTTTAATAGATTGAGAAGGCACTATTGTGCAGCACCCATGGTGTGTGATTATGCATGCATTATTGATGTGCCTGGGTGTGCTGGGAATCTTAATGAGGCATTCAATTTGATTCAAACAATTCCATTAAAGCTGGAGACTGGTGTATTTAGGGCTTTGCTTGGTGCATGCATAATTCACTATAATGTAGAGATATGAGAATGGGCTACAAATCAACTTTTTGATTTAAAACCTGAAAATGTAGGATATTATGTACTACTATCAAATTTATATGTAGATGTTTGCATATGGGAAGGAGTAACAAAGATTAGAACTCAAAGACAGGGGACTAAAAAATTGGGCATGATGTAGTTCGATAGAGGTGAAAAATAGATTCGCGTAGGAGACAAATTACATTTGCATAAAGTTTTCTACAAAAGAAACAATATATATCCTTATCTATTCCAGTAGGAAATTCAATCAAGAAAGGTCGCACCACCCAAACATGAAACTGGAAATGATGTCCAGTTTCCCCTCGCACTTTCTCCCTTCTAGATAGTTTTGAAACCAAATCTTTTAGATAGGTTATTGCTTAACGTCAGGACCACACCTGTCCAGTCCAAAACTTTATACTCAACGATATTTGCTAAGGGTTTCACTGGCTCTATGTCGAACTCAGGAACACCTTAGCCTAGCAACATCCTACAAACCTTCACAACGTCTCGTGTAAGGTCCCTAATTTCCTATCTTCTTCTCTCTTCATCCTCCACCTTGCATTTTCCATCCCTGGATTTTTTCCCACTGAGATGGGGTTTTTCCATTCCAAGGAAGAGAGATAAAAGATATTTGTCTCTAACTTTCTGGAGGCCTGAAAATTCATTTTCTTTTCTTTTGGTCCTTTAATAGCATAATAAATTATTCATATTATTTAAAGTACAAATATTTTATAATTTTTCTATAAAATGAAATTAAACTAATATATATGATATAAATTAAATTTAAAAAATATTTGAAATTAATTAATTTATATTTTTAAAATAAACCCCCAAAACATATTCAAATCTAGATGGATATGAATTGCACTCATTTCTCTTGTAGTGTAGTTTCTCCAAAGAGATTTAAATTCAAGAGTATTCAACGCTATTCAATGGTTTTTGATGGTATTCAAAATTTTTGAAAGATTCAGTAACTAGCTTTGTATATAAGGAATTTTTTTATGGATAGAGAGGAAAAACTAAATATGTGAAGAGAAATATTTTAAAGTTACAACTTATCAATCTGTGTCAACTCCAGAAGCAACCTTCAACTATGTCTTATGGAAACTATAGTCGGGCAGGAAACCACATATGATTATCAATTTAGATATGAAGTGTGGTTACAAAGGCACTAGGTCTTGAGGACGGTTCTCATGACCAAATTATTCATTTCATTGCTGGCGACGTTATACCCATCTCGATATTTGTTTCCATGATGGATAGCGCTAGTGAGGTCAAAAGCATGTTTCTTGGAAGAGAGAGGAGCATTTTTGTCCGGTTTGCGAAAATCCGAATTTAATTCTTTGATTAAGTCATTTATCACGCCATGGATATGATTGACCGCATCTTCCTTTGTTAATCCAAGATTCTCTTTCATATAAATTATATATACGAAGTTGCTTGTCCACGGGCGTTTTTTTCCGACATTTCCCATGCCAATTTCATTATCATCAACTATATTCTAATCAAAACTACTTAAAATAATTCACATAATGCTACGCAAAACTTAACTCATGAGCCATCAGCTGAGTGAAAAGTTGTATAATTATAATACGTGTTTCAACAAATATGCATATGAACAAATATGCGTATGAATTCTTATTGTTGAGACTTCTTTGACTCTCGTGCCATTTCATTTACCTTTTCGTAAAGCACCATATACACTCCACAAATTTTGATTAAATCAGTTGGTTGTTGCTATGCTAATAGCATAATGACCAAGTCTAGCCTAAGGATTTAACATAATAGTTGATTACACTCAATATTGGATGAAAACTAATAAATATGACAATAGATTTTCGTAAAGTGGACTTACAACTCAACAAAGAAATTAAACTACGTCTAACTGAGGGTCAAAAGTAGGATGAATAGAAGGATAAAATGTATAGTCAACCACTTAGCGACAATCTAACTTAACATCATCACCATCAAAGAAAACAACTCATAATTAGGTAGTAGAGAAGGCCCCAACATAGATCCTAAGAGCATAAACTAGTAAGAGGTACTATAGGACATATCTATGAATGACCCAAAGCAAAAGAAGTTGGATAAAATAGCACCACATCCACTAGAGGAAATAGTAAGGAAGGGGAAGTTAACTAGGTGACAAACATAAACAAAAGAGATGATGATGAGATCTTTAGTTGGGCCCCAAATGTTAGAGGAATTAGGTTATGTGGAGAGAATATGCACTCATACGATAAAACAAAATTTGATGGAATAATAGGAGAAGAAGGATTAGTAGACCGAATAGGAGCAAAATATAGGAAGGGCACAAATGTGACTAACAAGTACTCGAGAGGTCAACACAAACAAGCCTAAGATAACTCCAAGTAAGGAGTGTCTAATGAAGCAATCAAACCACCTACAAATTGAATTGAATGAAGACTTGACACTCCAAGAGGAAACAAAAGTAGTTGAAGAAGAAGATAAGGATATAGAACAAAAAATGAAAGAACTAGTCTTATCAAAGCATACTTAGTGGGATACTGTAGTTGATAATGACCAACAAAAAATTGATGACATAGGAGTACAGAAACAACAATAGAAATAATTATAATAATAGTAGAATATTCAAGAATCAATAACATGGATACACTTGATTATGCCATGGTAACAATTAGCACAACCCCAACAATCTACCTAATAGCAACTGAATATGCCTCAACAATAACATAATATTACTCAACTAACATAATACAAATTATAGGAGAAGGAAAAATAGTTGTGGATATCATTAAAGAGAAAAGATAAAAGTAAGCTGTGAAGTGGGAAATTTAAGAAGTTGAAAATTCTTATTACCTCTACTTAGATAGAGTCAAATTTAGTTCTTATCATACAAATTGACCCAATATATGTATGTAATAGCTAAGTAATTTAAAATTAATAGCTGACATTTCCTAAGAAGCATAAGCTAGATCAAATTAATGAGTGAAAGTAGTCAATCAATACTAAACTAGGAAATATAAAGAAGCAGAAGTATGGGTGAATTACACAAATTTTATTGAAGAAAAGTTGTAAATTCAAGTTCCAAAAGCTAAGGGGGCTGACGAGAAGTAATGCAACAACTTGTTGATGAAGTAGTCAAATGTCAATGTAAATATTAAGGAATAAATGCAATAGATACATTAAAAAAGTAAAAATAATAAAATTGATGAAGTGTCATCTAATTTACAACAAGAATTCATTGTATTTGACAAGATGAAGCAACAACTGAAAGAAATAATAGATCATGATTCTACTACGACATCATTTCTCAATAAATATCAAACTTAATTGTTGACTACATGAAACCAACTCAGGGTACAACATATATTGGCCAAAGAGTTGATTGCTAAAAGGGGTTCCACTCCCAAATGTAGAGTAGAAGAAACATTTGACATTTAAACTAAACAAGAAAAGAAACTTGAAACAACATTGATAC